>JAOTOM010000703.1:0-37832 GCA_034440615.1 Ashinkailepas kermadecensis
TGTCGATCAACCCTCCCTGGAATACAGAAAAACAAGTCCCCTATTCTTATAATGATTGTCTATGCCGTTTTTAAAGATGTCCAGTGTGTTGCTACTGACAATGGTTCCTGGCAGCTGGTTCCAGTGTTCTACTACCCTGTTGGTGAAGAAAGACTGTCTTAACCTTGTCCTGCTGTGATAAACTTTAATTTTGAATTGATGACCTCTAATTGCATCATTTCTGTTAAATTCAAACATTTCCCTGAGATATCCCTGTTCCTGACCATGAACAAATTTAAAAACCTCGATGAGATCTCCTCTCAGCCTTTTATATCTAAGTGAAAACATATTCAATTTCTTCAATCTTTCCTCATGCCAGGTTGCCTATACCATTAACCATTTTTGTTGCCCTCTTTTGTACTCTCTCTAATAGCCAACAATCTTTCTCATAACTAGGGGACCAAGCTTGGACACAGTATTCCAAATGTGGCCTGACATATGCACAGTAAAGCTTCCTGATGACCTCCTCACTTTTGTATGACACATCCCTCTGTATTGCCCCAAACATTCTTAGTGCCTTCTTCCTGGCTTCTTTGGTCTGTTCTGATGCCCCCAATTTTGTGTTCAAAATAACACATAAGTCCTTCTCCTGCTGAGTCACAGATAGTACTTGGCCACCCATCAAGTATGGAGCCTTCATATGCTGCCTACCTACATGCATGACTTTGCACTTATCAAAATTAAACTTCATTTGCCATTTTTTCGGACCACCTCACTAGCTCGTCTAAGTCTTTTTGCAGCAAAACCTGCTCATTGTGCCCTGTTATTGCCCTAAAGATCTTCAAATCATCCGCAAATTTCAAAACCTTACTGCTTAGGCCACATTCAATGCTATTCACATATATAATGAACAATAGTGGCCCCAGTACCGACCCGTGGGGGACTGCACTAAGAACATTTTGCCATGATGACTTTGTACCATTTAGCATCACTCTCTGCTGTCTATCTGAAAGCCACAACTCTATCCATTTTAGGATACTGCCTGCAATACCATGGACCTGAAGCTGCATCATTAACCGTTTATGGGGTACCTTGTCAAAGGCCTTAATAAAGTCAAGATATGCTACATCAACCTGATTTCCCTGATCAAATTGTTCTGTAGCAAAATTCAAAAAGTCCAAGAGCTTTGTGAGACACGATCGCCCTTTTCTAAACCCATGTTGAGTATCTTGAATCAATCTGTTTCCTTCCAGAAAACTAACTATTCTATCCTTGATAATTGATTCGAGTACCTTGCAGACTAGGGATGTGAGGCTTACTGGCCTATAGTTTTCAACTTTCCCTCTTTCTCCTTTCTTGAAAATAGGAACTACATTTGCCCTTTTCCAATCTGTTGGAATTTCATTTTGTGAAACTGATCTACAAAATATTATACTAAGTGGAATTTCCACTTCCTTTTCAGCTTCCCGCAATACCCTAGCATAAATTCCATCAGGTCCTGCTGCCTTGTTTGGCTTTATTGTTCTGATATAATTGAAAACAATATCACTATCAATGAAATCAACATCGTGTATCTGATCACCTGTCACTGAACTGTGGTTCACGGTTGGCAGATTAGTCACATCCTCCACTGTAAACACTGATTTAAACTGCTTGCTCAGCTCCTCAACCATCTCACCATCCTCACTCAATATAGTCCCATTTACTTCCAGTGGACCAATTGTGCTTGAAACTTTACTTAGCTTGTAGAAACTAAAAAACTTTTTACTGTCCCCATTACAGTTCCTAGCCAAATCCAATTCTTTTGCTCGCTTTGCTGCTCTGATTTTCTGCTTCACAGCATCTCTAGATTTTTGATACGACCTTAGATTTACGATATTTGAAGCTTTCTTAAAAACTCTAAATGCATCTTTCTCAGCCTTAATTGCTTTCATCACATCTGGTGTAAGCCATGCTGGCTTTCCTACCCTTCTTTTGCGCCTTTCCTTTTGAGGGACATGTCTAATCTGAATTTCCCTCAAGTAAGATTTGAACCTTTCCCACATTTCACAGGCATTTAAATCAAATAATTCTTGTTCCCATTGTATGGCACTTAAAGCCTCGCTCATGCAGTCAAAGTCTGCCCTGTTAAAATTTGGAATCTTTGCCAAATTATCATTGATTGTCCCTGCTACCTGTGCCTTGAATCTCACTATGTTATGGTCACTTCTTCCCAGAGTTTCTCCTACAGTCAAGTCTTGAACTAAATCACTTAAATTTGAGAAGACAAGGTCCAAGAATGAGCCCTGCCTGGTTGGTTCCGTTACAAACTGGTGTAAGAACAAGCCCTCTTCAAGGCATTTCCTAAACAGTTTACATGATGGGGATCCCACACCAACATTTTCATATCCTTTTAGATTAAAGTCACCAAGAATAAGGCATTTCCTCTGAAAGTTTCTACTGATTGCCTCACAAATCACCTTATCGAGCTCCAGTTGCCGAGAATGTGGCAAGGTTCCTGATCGATACAAAGCTCCTATCCTCAGTTTATTGCTGTTGCCTTTTCCCACAGCAACATCAAGCCAAATGGACTCCACAGACACATTTTTTACCCCATCTGCTACTTTTTGAGAACTGTATAAGCTATTCACAGAGCATTACACCACCCCCTTTCACTGCTGGACCCCTATTGCATGAAAACATATTGTATCCCTGGATCTCATAGTCCTGCAAGTTATCCCCAAAATATCCCTCGCTGACCAATGCCTCAGTAATGCAAACAAAATCTGGTTTCTCCTCAGCAACATAACACTTGAACTCATCAAATTTGGATCGAATGCTCTGAGCATTAACCATCATACACTTAAGAAAAGTTCCATGACCCTCTTTGGCTTTTTCATGTTGAGTAGCTCTATCATCTCTGGATGAGCTACCACTCTGCCCCCTTGATCTACTGCTACCCCTATTTGCTGACTGTGAGGTTCTATTGCCTATGCTGTCACTATTGGCATATCCCTGAGATGGCAATGCCAATTCTTCCCTCCCCACCCCATTATCTAGTTTCCCTGAAGGACATGTTCATATACTTTGCCTAACACTTGCACCCCCTTCTCGGAGAAGTGCAGGCCATCCCTCTGATAGAGGTCAGATGAGCCATAAAACCTGCACCACTTGTCAACAAAAGTCAAACCTAACTCATTGCAGAGCCTACCTACCCTGGCATTGGCTGCCAGTGCCCTAGAGCTCCACTCAGGGGAGACTCCAGCCCTAGGCAGAATAGCTGTCACAATAACTCTGCTATTGCTTTGCTTCAGGGTGGCCAGAAGGGCCCTGTAGTCCTGCATCAGCTCCTCACACCTAGCAGGACCTATGTTGTTCACTCCTACCTGCACTATAACTGTACTAAACTGGTTTTCACTGGTGGCCTGTGCGACCACTGGGACCAGGTCTCTAACCTTGGCACCAGGCCTGGTGATGCACCTCCTACCTCTCCGACCTTTACAGAATACCCTATCTAAATGCCGCACACGAGAGTCTCCTACGACTAGCACTTTCTCCTTGCTGCCTTCACTATCCTGGGGGCAGTCCTCCAATGCCTGGAACCTATTGGATGTTACTACTCCTGCCTGTTGAGCTGTTTCACTAGGTTGCTTCCCACTCCTACCACCTACCACCTGCCACTCATTGCCCCCTTGCTTAGGCTCACGCCTCCAAATCCTCCACCTCCTGACTTTAAACCACTGCCCCCTCCTGTGAGCTACAACTAGAAATCTTCTGTTCAGTAGGAACGTTCCAGTATCATTGTTCAGTTTGGTCAGGTGCAGGGTCCTGATTTTTTGTTGGAAGGTGGATGGGTGGGTTAGGATGATATAAAGAAGCCAACTGATGTGTAAAAATGTGCAAATGTATATAGATAATGCCCATTGATGAGTAATCTTCTATGACCTTCATTGATTGCATGATGATGGTGATGATGTCTTGCTGTGCTGCTTTTACCAATCAGGGGAGTGTTGCTGCCAGAAACCATAAATGCTTTTAAATATCTTAATCTCACCCATAATCTCTCAAATGCAGAATACAGTGGAAAAAGTAGCACTTCAAGAAAAATTGGCATAAGTAAAATTCACATGAAGTGTGGGTTGCTCAGCTTTCAGAATTGCAGGACACTGGTCACGTTTGATGCTGTGTGTTGATACGCACTCTGTACTGCACATGCTACTATTTTTCCTCTTTTTTTCTCGAGACGATTTTGTCGGTAAATGCCGCTTTCACACAGTATGCAGCCCTCCAACCTGTTCAGGCGAGACTGGCACGGTATTTTCGTGGTATGCGCGACCTCAAACTGCCATAGTGGCCGAATGTTGTGCAAGTACATTCATTGAAAGTGGTAGTATAAATAGCAGAACAGTTGTATCAGAAACTTTTCTTTTCTGAACCGAATTAAGCTTTGCTTTAAAAGGCTCATAGACACTAGGATGTGATGAATCGGTTGATGTGGTCACCTCACAACGGTATTATCAAACGCTTGATAACGTGGCATGCATGGCCTGAATTGCAGGTATATGTGGATGGATGAGCTCAGATAAGCATTATGGCAACAGCCTAGCAGTATCATTCAGTATTAGGTAGCTGGCATGACAGGCACCGGCCGACACAAGAGGTGACAGGGTAGGTCAGTCACGTGCCGTCAGGAACGCCGACTGGCGGTACCCAGTGACCTGCTGGTGGTGACAGACGTGGCCGTGTCATCCCGCCAGTCCCGGAGGGAGAGAGGGGCCAGTGTCCAGGGCAGGGACGCTGACTGGCGGTACCCGATGATCTGCTGGTGGAGACAGACGTGGCAGTGTCATCCCGCCAGTCCCGGAGGGAGAGAGGGGCCGGTGTCCAGGGCAGGGACGCTGACTGGCGGTACCCAGTGACCTGCTGGTGGTGACAGACGTGGCCGTGTCATCCCGCCAGTCCCGGAGGGAGTGAGGGGCCGGTGTCCAGGGCAGGGACGCTGACTGGCAGTACCCGATGATCTGCTGGTGGAGACAGACGTGGCAGTGTCATCCCGCCAGTCCCGGAGGGAGAGAGGGGTCGGTGTTCAGGGCAGGGACGCTGACTGGCGGTACCCAGTGACCTGCTGGTGGAGACAGACGTGGCCGTGCTATCCCGCCAGTCCCGGAGGGAGAGAGGGGCCGGTGTCCAGCTCAGGGACGCTGACTGGCAATACCCGGTGATCTGCTGGTGGAGACAGAAGTCGCCGTGTCATCCCGCCAGTCCCGCAGGGAGAGAGGGGCCCAGGGCAGAGTTGGACGCATGGCCTTGTCCTGGATGTTTGTCATCCAGAAAATTATCCTTCTGGAAATTATCATCTCCTTTTTCACCAAACGCCCGACTGGAATTGTTTCAAAATGACTGCAAGCTTATTGCTGTTTGATAAGCATGCCGGAAATTGTGAGGGAAGTTTGAGGAGTTTTTGTGTCAGAAATAGAAAACCAAATCATTATCCCCTCCGAATTGCAATGGTCCACAATATTCCTCTCTCCCACTCTGATCCAGGGTACCGCGCACCGCGACCTGCGCCAATCCCAGGGTATGCATTAGGATCCTCGCCGTAGATGGGCGTGCATATGGCATACCGCGCCTCTGGAAAGATGCTCATCCTCCTGTAGATGCCGGCAGCGCTGTCATTTCCACATTCACATGTATGGTTAAAGGTCGGGCGTCGGTGACTGCGTAACGAAGCCTGCGCATTCCCCAGCCAGGTCACTTCCAGAACACCGGAAGGTCACTTTCAGAACATTGGGGCACATATGTGCTATCATATTGTTGTTGGTTGTATGGCAGTCAACTGCACTTCATGTTCGATCTGTGCCTTGAGATTCGAGTAGTTCGCCTAATTTGCTTGCAGCCTTGAAGCAGCTCAGAGCTGGACACAACCGTGATTTCCTGCCTGGTGTTCAGTACAGAATTGAGCTGGAATCAGAAGGGGTTCGTTATTTCCTTACTTTCATTTTGATGAATAGAGTTATAAATTTATGTTTCTAATCTTCCACTACCTTCCGTCGTAAGGAGGAATTCGTATGTATTAAACATTTTGTAAAGTATCTCGTTCTGATTTAAGTATTTAAATTGTATTGATGTTGTTATCTCTCCAAAATGTATTTAATTGAATATTTTGAATGTATATGACTGATGTGTAGGCAACAGTGGTGTATTTGTAATTACAACTTCATGATCTTTGAACATATTATTTTTCGAGGTTAGTTTTGGACCTAACTTGTTGGTTTAAAGCCATCGAAAATCGATTTCAAAAGCTAGTATCACCTAAAGCGGTTCAACCTGTCAGAAAATCCTACTGTTGGAGCTTTCATTTTGTTCAGCACCACCAATTTGACTTATTGCGCTACTAAGTTCGCACTTGCATCAATTAACGGTTATCCTGCTTTCGTCTTTTGTCATTCCCCAGTTCTATTCATTTGATTTCGCGTATTTCTGCCATTAGAAAGAAACAGTTTAAGCTATAAATATTATATGACCTAATCAATTTTGTTTGTCTGATTCTGACATTTCAGAGTTGATAAAGGGATGGTCTAAACCGCAGGAACGTTTGGTCTCATAAATCCCCAAGCGGTGCAGGGAAGCCCTCAACTCTCATGAGATTTAGCTCAAGAAGATATTGCCGGAATGGAGATAATTTTTGGCCTACTCGGACGAGTTCGATTCCACGCTTAAAGGAGATCAAGTATTATTGGCTAGGGCTAACTAGTCGTGCACTATCCTCATCTTAAAATATGTGGCTATGATTTGCATTTCTTTGTTTGGAATGATACCCGGGGAACAATGCGAGCAGTGGCACGATAACGCATCTACTGACACGGACAGCTCTGCTGCCGCCATGAGAACTTGGAAAGAAGGTGTAAGTGTTCACGGCCGTGTTGGCGTGTTGCCGGTCGGGAGAGAGCGGCTCCGCCGCGTGAGCCGGCGTCACACGACGTGCACTGGGCGTGACGGTCTGCCGACATGACCTCTGGTCACGTGGTGCTGATGGGCAGGCGGCCGCGTCACGACCCAGCGACACCCGGCGGTGAGGTCCGACCGCCGGCCGCCTCAAGACCGACGTCCGATAACCTCGGCCACGTGGTCGGCTCGCCTCGGATCACTGACCGAGTGCAGACTCGGAGCTGGGGGTATGACGTCGCCGACACGTGTCCGAGGTGCAACCCGCCGCCGTGGCCGGCGACAGACGTAGTCAGTGGCGCGCTGCAGCCGCCGCGCCCGTGTGTGACGATGGGCTGCGGCCGGCTCACGGCTCTCGTGTCGGGCCTGTGTGGCCCGCGCGCCGCGTGAGTACCTGGCCACGTTGGACGCGCGTCCGGCCGCCGCCCAGGCTGCCGGTCAGCGGTCGTTCGCAGTGCGTGCGGCCGTTCAGCTGCAGCCATAGCGACACTGTGTTCCTACGTGGCCGCCCACGGAGTAGGGGCAGTCTTCGTGGATCATGGCAGCCGAGCTCTCGTGGATGATTTCTGTGTGGTGCCAGGTCGTGGAAGGTTGTGTCATCGCTCTGAAAATGTGGTCCGCTTCCGGTAGCATTCGTACCATGAACTAGCCAGCACGTGGCGGGTGCAGACATTTAGTAGCGCGGTTTGCTGTCGAACTCGGATCGTTAGCATGTTGCCACCACAGGGAACAGACCGGTCGCCGTTTGGGTGCCTCACAGCACCATTGAATTGCTGATCTTCGCCTACACCTGTGGAAGCGCTATGTCACTTGCGTCTTAGACTGCAGGGTTAGAGCAGGTGCTGTCCTGGGGTTTTGTCTCTCCCCGCCGTTGTTCTCAGTTCCATATTATTCACGTATCCGCAGAGCCCACTAAATGTGTAACTCAGACGGAGCAGACTGGGTTTGCCATTTGACGTTCGACTCTTGGTTGGTAAGATCGTGTGTTCGAATCCCACAACCGACGTGATTACTGAGTCCACCCGTATCCCATTGGCTTGGGATACTCGCGATGCTATGTGCCCCAGGAGCCGAACTTGTTGTGAAAAGAACCCCGCCCCTCCACGCGCACAGGATCTCGGAACCTAAGGGATGGCGACTGGATGCTTTCAGGATATGTGTCGGTCAAAGGAAAACTCATCTAAAATGAGGCCGATGTCGACACATGTCAAGGTCATCGTAAGTGAATCTAGTGAATTGATGTAGCCTGTCGGGAATGGTTTGTGATACGTCAGCGTGTCTCTGACACCACTCCTATCATTTACTCTCTGCTCGGAGCAACAGCACGCCAACCTCGTCGATGTTGGTCAGATTTCGATTGTCAATCTCGACTGTAATAGCGATTTCTCGGTAAGTTGCGCTTTTCTTGACTTATAAAAAGTTCTGAATCGTACCTTCTGGTGTGGTGCGGAATTTGTTTCTGCATTGGGAACCAAAAGTGGCCTTCGCACCCATGCTTTCCTCCCATATCTGTATTCCGAGCCCTCCACAGCACTTGTAAAACGTCGCCTTCGGCAAGGCGCCTTCCCATATTAAACCACATAGCCCCAAGTGATACAAAAGTTATCTGCACAGCAGAAGGTGAGCTACCGCGGGAGCCAGTCACGCCGTGCAGCAAACATTGTGACCAGCTCTAGTGCCGTCACGTGGCAGCAAACATTGTGACCAGCTCTAGTGCCATCACGTGGCAGCAAACATTGTGACCAGCTCTGGTGCCATCACGTGGCAGCACACATTGTGACCAGCTCTAGTGCCGTCACGTGGCAGCACACATTGTGACCAGCTCTGGTGCCATCACGTGGCAGCACACATTGTGACCAGCTCTAGTGCCATCACGTGGCAGCAAACATTGTGGCCAGCTCTAGTGCCGTCACGTGGCAGCAAACATTGTGGCCAGCTCTAGTGCCGTCACGTGGCAGCAAACATTGTGACCAGCTCTAGTGCCGTCACGTGGCAGCAAACATTGTGACCAGCTCTAGTGCCGTCACGTGGCAGCAAACATTGTGACCAGCTCTAGTGCCGTCACGTGGCAGCAAACATTGTGACCAGCTCTAGTGCCGTCACGTGGCAGCAAACATTGTGACCAGCTCTAGTGCCATCACGTGGCAGCAAACATTGTGGCCAGCTCTAGTGCCGTCACGTGGCAGCAAACATTGTGACCAGCTCTAGTGCCGTCACGTACAGCAAACATTGTGGCCAGCTCTAGTGCCATCACGTGGCAGCAAACATTGTGGCCAGCTCTGGTGCCGTCACGTGGCAGCAAACATTGTGGCCAGCTCTAGTGCCATCACGTGGCAGCAAACATTGTGGCCAGCTCTAGTGCCATCACGTGGCAGCAAACATTGTGGCCAGCTCTAGTGCCGTCACGTGGCAGCAAACATTGTGGCCAGCTCTAGTGCCGTCACGTGGCAGCAAACATTGTGGCCAGCTCTAGTGCCATCACGTGGCAGCAAACATTGTGACCAGCTCTAGTGCCGTCACGTGGCAGCAAACATTGTGGCCAGCTCTAGTGCCATCACGTGGCAGCGCTAAACCAACTTGTTGGCATGCCGCCGGCTGCTCCTCGAGACCTATGACCTTTGGATGGTGGTGAGGCTACCTGTGGCCTTGGTCTTCGCCATCGGAGCTTATCGCGCAACTTCGACATGTTTGTTTGCGGATACTTCGTTGCAAGCCATGACTATATGGGCGATAGAGCGTGGATTCGATGGATGCTATGTTTGCTAATGTGAATGCTCCTTGTTTTGCATGGCCTTGTTCCGCAAAACTATGCCAAATTATCCAGCTCTTGCCAGCCGTGGTCGGCGTTGGTCCCATGACGGCTCCTGCCACCCGTGATCGTCCCGTGACGGCTCCTGCCAGCCGTGATGGTCCCATGACGACTCCTGCCACCCGTGATCGTCCCGTGACGGCTCCTGCCAGCCATGGTCGGCGCTGGTCCCGTGGAGTTGTTTTGATTGCAATGAGTGGCGTAAACATTGTGCATTTGTTTAGGTATTAGGTTGTGACTCTGTGTGTGATGTGATGTGCTCATGTTGCAGGTCAGTGTGGCGAGCAATCTTCCTTGGCCAGCTGCTGTCTATACTGAACATGATCACAGGCGTCACCAGCCAACTGCTCACGGACAATTACGGCGTCAGCATACCGACAGGTAAGCCTGTCGATGAACCGATCGGGAAAATTTTTCACCGGAAAGCCGCATTGCTGTGTTCTTTCGTGTGTGTGTGTGGAGGAGGAGGGCGGCGATCAATGCTGGTGGGCAGTGTTGCACGGACTGACTGTGTTCTGAGACCAGCAGCGCATTGTGTCCGGCAGCCCAGACGTTCGCCAGCTACGCACTTCTGTGTCTGCTGTTCACCACGTGGCTGGCGTGTCGCACCGGCGACGACGGCATCGTCACCGCGCTGCGGAAGCGCGGCTGGAAGTACGTCATCCTGGCGGCGTTCGACGTCGAGGCCAACTACCTGGTGGTCAAGGCCTACAACTTCACCACGCTCACCAGCATCACGGTACGTCGCGGAGCCGTGTTGTGTGCTGGGACTCGCGAGCGACATTGTCGGCTTGAGAACAGGGTGATTTTCGGTTCGCTTCGTTCCACTTCTCGGGGCGATTATTGATGCAGATGAACGACAAAGCGTTTTATTTTAGCACATATTGCGACAGACCTCGGATCGGCCACAAACTAGTCATGCGGTTCGCATAGTGCATGGTGCATAGCCCCTGTGTGCTATGCACTATACGCACCCCCTGACACCTCAGAAACTGACTGGCCGATTTTCTAGTGGGGAATGACAATCGACTCATTGTTTTGTGAACTACCTTTCTATGAAATCAAGCTGAAGGCATTGATAGTGACGGATTTAAGGACAAAAATAGGCTGGAAATCGTGAGGTTGTCTGGAACAGATTCTTCATCTCCATCCATGTCCTATTTTGTCACACTCGACGCAATTCTACAGACATTGGAACGGTCTGTTGGCTCGGGTAAAAACACTGATGTTAAGCAGTCTTATGCGAGGCCTCGGCATATATAGTTGACGAATTGTTATTGAATGCTTTCTGTACGTATGATGCCTCCAATTTTAAGAAACAAAGAGATGTGTTTGCCTGAGCAAAGATTCTGAAGTTTGGACAAAGACTTTTGATGTATATGCCATAAAGTCATCACAGCATGATAATGGCGGAATCCGCGTATTGGAAAATGGAGGAAATGTGATTCATTTAATGGTTGTCAAATATCGATAGCATTCCATTCCTCGTGATGTATGCGTTCAAATCTGGTTTGGGAACCTTTTGGAAAGGGGACGTTTGTCACACAAATTTTGTTCTGAGGCAAATTTACGGTCACCAGGATGGGAAGTTGGTTGGTTGGTTGGTTGTTGGTTTTACGACACGTCGACCGTTGAGTCATGTAGCGTCGCCAATCTCTCACGCCGATTGGTCGCGGGCGAAGAGTAGCGACAGGTGAGACTCGAACCCACAACCTTTCGATTGTTAGACGAGCATCTTACCCCTAGACCACTCGTCCCCCAGGATGGGAAGTTGTTTCTGCACACAGGCTGAGCTAGTTGAATGATAAAAAGTTGCAACTGAGGCGAGGCATCGCTCCCAAAAGGCGAGGCATCCCCTTTGATACCACCCTTAATACTAACGTGCATTACGGCATGTTAAAACTTGTATTGAAGTCTCCACGCAGCATTTAGATGCCTTAATTTCTACACTTTGATATGCAGTTGGGAATTCATACTTGTATCCCCTCTATTCCTCCCTGGAACAGCCTTTAGTGAGCAAATTTATGTTAAGTAAGGCAAAACTCACATACATGCCTTTTAGCAATTATTATGGACATGACTCATGAAGAGCTCACGAAGAGATATGATTTCGCGGTAAAAGTGTGTCTTCCTGAGCATCTCCCTTCAATGCTCCTCCCACTGAAGAATTGTTTTAGCACTTCAAAATGTGCACCAAATATCCCTCATAGGTTTATACAAAAGTCAAACACCTCAATTTCAAGAATCGCATGTACCCGAAGTCTCAGTTCCCTGCGGCTGTCACTTGTGTCGCATTCTGCACATCGTAAGTATATGCATTCCAAACTTTCAAATACTCTTCGTAATTGCCGTACGATAGTTGCAGCGTTTTATTATGGACCTTGCAGGTCCGAAGGTTCGGTATGTGCGTAGGTATATATTATATATATATATATATATATATATATATATATATATATATATATATATATATATATATATGCATATATGTATATGCATACATACATTCAGATGGAGAGACAGACAGATAAGTACACACAGACAGTGAGAGCGAAAATAGTATTAGAAGAAAAATTGAAGGAACCAAACGAAGGAAGACAAGCTACGAGAAATGGTAACGGTCATCAAACATGCCTCCCAAAATGTCGTCTGAAGCCGCTCTCAACTAAAAGATACCCTTGAAATTCTCCGAAGCTGTCATAATCTCTGACAACAATCATGTTCTTCAATGCTACCATTTTATTTAAGCTTTAGCGGTAAGCCTTCTAGCTCCCTTACCCACCGTGACAAGCCTCTGGGAAGCATGTGAGCTACAAGCTGTACAAGTCATGGAGTTAGTGATCCTGGAGCGTTGGCTGAGAAGTTTAGTAAAGAACGGTCAAATGGTTTCAAGTAGAACAATTAATTGCGGAAGCCATGACTGCTATGATGTGCCAAAAATACGAGAACAGTTTTCGAACATGCTCCTCAAAATTCGCTCAAGGTGCCACCTCCGGACAAAGTAGACTCGCCACCCTCACATGAAAAAGATGCCATGAAATGCCGCCAAATTTTAGGATGATCGCTCAAAACCTTCTGGAAATGCAGACAAGATAGCTACAGGGGATAGCACTTTGTGCCACCTCCAGTAATAATGCTAAAAGTCTAGTAAGCTAACGCAAAATTTCCACCTGTGTGTATGCTGTATGCTATAAATTCGATTTTATATTTATATCGAAGCGAGTTTCCCGGCCTATGTGTGCAGTAGGCCTTCGTGTTCTTTCAGTTTACACGCATCTGCTGGACTGCTTCGCTTCTACATCTGCTATTTCCCCCTTCTCATGTGCTGAGCTATTTTGATTCATTACTGTGTTCTGCTGCTGCCAGGTGCGGAGCTGTTGCTCTTCCGTCACTGATCTGCCACCCGGCTGTTCCTCTTCCGTCACTGATCTGTCACTGGGTGGCGGACTGTTCCTCTTCCGTCACTGATCTGCCACGGGGTGCCGGGCTGTTCCTCTTCGGTCCCTCTTCCGTCACTGATCTGCCACCGGGCTGTTCTTCTTCCGTCAATTATCTGCCACCGGGCTGTTCCTCTTCTGTCACTGATCTTCCACCCGGATGTTCCTCTTCCGTCACTGATCTGTCACTGGGTGCCGGACTGTTCCTCTTCCGTCACTGATCTTCCACCCGGATGTTCCTCTTCCGCCACTGATCTGCCACCTGGCTGTTCCTCTTCCGTCGCTGATCTGTCACTGGGTGCCGGACTGTTCCTCCTCTGTCACTGATCTGCCACTGGGTGCCGAGCTGTTCCTCTTCCGTCACTGATCTGCCACCGGGCTGTTCCTCTTCCACCACTGATCCGACACCGGGTGCCGGCCTGTTCCTCTTCTGTCACTGATTTTCTTCCGCCAGCTGCTGGACTGCTTCGCCATCCCCACGGTGCTGGCCATGTCGTGGATCTTCCTGAAGGTGCGCTACAAGCTGCTGCACATAATTGGCGTCAGCATCTGCCTGGTGGGCGTCGGCTGCCTTGTGTGGGCCGACATCGAGGAGGGCCGCGGCTCCGTCGGAGGTGAGGTCACCGCCGCGGGGCGCGGCGGCCAGCCGACACGTGCTGGGACGGCTGGACACTGGCGGGATGGCTACACCTGTGTTAGCATTTGTGTCGCTTCTGCAGGTTGGGGCGGGATGATAGAGGACATGATGTGCCTTCATGAATCTGTATGTCGCTTCCACAGGTCAGGACCGACTGGTGGGAGACATGCTGTGCCTGGGAGGAGCCACGCTTTACGGCATCTCGAACGTCGGCCAGGAGTTCGTGGTGAAGAACTTCAGCATCGTCGAGTTCCTCGGCATGATGGGTCTGTTTGGCAGCATCATCAACGGAGTGCAGCTGTGAGTGTGTTGCACTAACTCTCAGTGACAGGAAGGGAGATCAGCTGCCATTGGTGGGCCGCCTCCCCTAATGTCGGGACTTGGCACCACACTGGTCTCCCTGAGTAATGGCTCCCGCGTGATCAGTGCGCAATGCTCATCCTATAAGCTCAATAAATGGAAGTCACTTTGTGGAAATCTTAGATATCAAGACATCATAGTTATGGTAATTGTATAAATATGTCACAGATGCCAGTTGAAGTCACCAGTTGACCACAACTAGCTATTGAAAGTATGATCCTGTTAATGTCACACGTTGGCAAGTTCTACGCTCGCTGGAGATTAACTGGCACTTATTGCTGAAATATATTTACTGGTTTGTGTGAACACTCCTGGCGGAGCGGCATTTCAGGTGTATATGGAGGTGTGTTTGAAGGTCCCGTCACCCTCGGCGTTATCCCGGAGCTAGTCGGGGCACCGGATCAGGGTGTGTTTGAAGATCACGTCACCCTCGGCGCGGTCCTGGAGCTGGTCGGGGCACCGGGGCAATGTGTGTTTGAAGGTCCCGTCACCCTCGGCACTGCCCTGAGAGTTGGTCTGGGCACCTGGTCAGGGTGTGTTTGAAGGTCCCGTCACCCTCGGCACTGCCCTGAGAGTTGGTCTGGGCACCTGGTCAGGGTGTGTTTGAAGGTCCCGTCACCCTCGGCACTGCCCTGAGAGTTGGTCTGGGCACCTGGTCAGGGTGTGTTTGAAGGTCCCGTCACCCTCGGCACTGCCCTGAGAGTTGGTCTGGGCACCTGGTCAGGGTGTGTTTGAAGGTCCCGTCACCCTCGGCACTGTCCTGAAGTTGGTCGGGGTACCTGGTCAGGGTGTGTTTGAAGGTCCCGTCATCCTCGGCACTGTCCTGAGAGTTGGTCTGGGCACCGGGTCAGGGTGAGTTTGAGTGTCCTGTCGCCCTCAGGGTTGTCCTGGAGCTGGTCGGGGCACCGGGTCAGTGTGTGCTTGAGTGTCCTGTCACCCTCGGCGGTGTCCTGGAGTTGGTCGGGTCAGGGTGTGTGAAGGCCCCGTCACCCTCGGCACTATCCTGGAGTTGGTCGGGGCACCATATCAGGGTGTGCTTGAGTGTCCTGTCGCCCTCAGCGTTGTGCTGGAGCGGGACGAGGTGCTGGGCCTCGACTGGTCCGACTGGCGCGTGGCGGCTCTGCTGGCCGGCTTCGCACTGGCGCAGTTCACAATGTACGCCATGATGCCGGTGGTGATGCGCGTCACCAGCGCCACCAGTGTCAACCTCTCCCTGCTCACCTCAGACTTCTTCTCTCTCATCGCAGGCATACTCCTGTTCCATTTTAAGGTCAGTGCATCGTCATATTGATGAGTTGAAATTAGACTTACTGTTCCATTCTGAAGTCTTTAACTCAGATGCTCACTGCTCATTTTCCAATCCAGTAATGCCATGCTGGTGCCTTCCATTCCATGATCGACACGATTGCATATTGTTGCTCGTTTCAGAGTGAACTGAGTAGTTTCGCGCTTCAAAGTGCCACACGGGCAGACTATCCCTGTAAGCTGCATACGATATGCTTCTATGTATACGCAGCTATTCCATTTTAAGCTGGGTACAACTGAGGATATCGCATGTCGGTCGCCGATTTTGGTCGCTGCACCTTAAGCCCAACTGACCGAATGTAGGGTGCTCATTCCGTTGGAACGCCGGTATGTGATTTCTGCATCATTGCCTTGTGATTCATGGGAATAATGTCACTGGAGATACTGACGCATAATGTAGGAAAGTCCTATATTGGCACGCGAAAGTCTAGCAACCTCGTCGTTCGCGATAACCCCAGTCACGAAAGCACCAGTACTTTTAGCTGCCCTGTATTTGCACTGCAGCACTCGCACGTTCACACGAGACAGACAGACGGAGTACAGAACGTTCTCCTCGGAAGGTAAGCCGTGATACTGTCTCTCCTATGAATTTAGAAGCCGAATTTAGTTGGGAAGCGCGCACGCACGGAGCACACAAGCACAGATGCGCCCGCTTTGAGAATTCAAGCCCGACTCTGGCGGCCGCACGACCGCTAGTCACTTCTGGAGACCACCGGCCACTGATTGGCCGATCAGCCAGAACCGCCCATTGACGTCACATCCAGCATCTAGAAGCTTCTACGGAAGTGGCTTGGCCTTTAGTGAAGGGTACTATGTGATATTTACGGTACCCTATTTTACAGTTACTATTACGGGATACTTTTACAATCGGAAGACTTACGGGATTATACCAATTACGGTTATGGGACAGCCAAACGTATAACTTTATGTGAACTGGGTGTGGTACCGGCGGCACAGTATTGAGGTCACATCTCTGGCGCCGGGATGACTGCCGGAGAGGGGAGGGGAAGGTACAAAGGCCAGTGAACGGCGCCCCGTTGGAGCGGTGGCTGCTTACGTCGGCATCCAGACAGGCGGACGCCGTCTAGGTGCCTGAGACTTGTCGCGCCATGAACGGAGGTGGTTGGGGCTGAATTTATGGGATCAAGATGCTCACAAACTAACTCTCTTACAATAACATTAAATGAATGCTGAGTGGAACGGGCTCCATGTTTAGCGTGCTTATTATTGGCGCATGCGTTTGTGTTAGCTTAATTGTAAAATCATAATTATTAATTCTGCGAACACATTTAATATATGACCACCGGAACTATGACGAAATTTGCATTATATGCGCAGGTAATTTATGTGGCCCTGAATACCTAGGTCCCTTGTGGACAGAAATCATCGTCTTTTTGCAGTAACTAGATTTAACTTTTCCTCCAAACCCACCTGACATCGTCATGTAGTTTTTTCGCCATCAGTTTGGCTTCACTAATTGATGGCACACAAGCGCAAAGGCGGCGCTTCCAATTAGACAAATACCTAGCGGCTATAGCAAGCTATGAGAAGGCTCTGGATTTGAGAAGTTAAGTAAGCTTCATGTTGCCATTGATACCTAATGCTGATACCATTTATATCCAATTCATTCCTAGCACTTGACATGCATCTCCTATTGCCATTGATGCCTAATGCTGATGCCACTTATACCTAAGTCATACCTAATGCCTAACCTGCATGATTCTTCACGGTATGTGTCGTATCCAGGTCCCGCTTTAGACGTAGGTGGTGTAAGCAACAGTTCATAGAGAAGCTAGTTGTTATAAGTCCAACAAAAGCATATTTAAGTTCCTATGTACACCGAATCTGTTACTATTTTACATTCCCAGCATATTTTGCAGTCCCATTGACCACTCATATAATTATGTGGTGAAGAAAAAGTTCAACAAGGTCAAAGTTGAAGAGAACACTTCGAGCGACCGACAACACGCTAACAAACTTACCTCGTGGCGTCCGTTATAACGCTTGTATCGTGACACGTTTTGACGTTGATGCGTTTGGTTTCAGTTTCACGTGCTGTATTTCCTGTCATTCTTCCTAGTCATATGTGGCATCATCGTCTATTCGTCCAAGCCGACTCCGATTCCCACGCAGTCGCGGCCGTACAGGTAAGTGCAGATGACGTTGTCAAGTCATTTTAGGCTTGTGTTGCAACAACAGTCTTAATCTGATGTGTGCGTGTTGGTGTGTGTGTGAGGGGATCAACTGTTTCACTTCGGTATCCATCTGAATTCTTAGATTCAAGACCAATGCGTTATTCATTTGTATTGATTTGTTTAAGCTCATTGGGGTGCTACAGTGAAGTGATCACAAAGCTTCGCATGACATGTATGTCAAATATCCTCCACCCCAGCCGCAAATAATGCAACGAGGTACCCGAAACTACCCAGGCATCACATCGTCTAACAAACTGAGGCCAGAAATAGAGAGGGATTGGCAATCCGTTTACTCCTTTTTTACTAGATAGATTACAAACCAGGTAATCCCCTTGATACTATGCTAATTGAGGAATTTCGTTTCTTGAGGTGTTTTCTTTCTTACCAAAAATCACACTTTCCGGCCTGCATGGGCAGTTAGATGACATTTCAGGTAGTATATATTGTACAGTGGCATGCGGTCGTCAAAAATGTAGGCCCACTCAACTGTTTCCTATACTATCTGATGTTCCCAACCTATCCGAATTGCTTCTTAAAGCAACTTCCTTCCAACAGCGGTTGTGAATGACCATGTAATGCAATGGTATTATCGGCACCGCTGAGAACATCGTGGTGGCCGCATGTTTCCAGCGTTTTCTACTCGATATCAGAGGGCAGATGGCTGGGCATGGCTCACTTTCCGCACTTATTTAATTAATGTTGTATGTCTAAATTAACTCGAAATGAGCCAGGCACGAGGAACCGAGCCTGATTCAGCCAACCGATGTCGCAGAGGTGACACACTGGCGGCGGCGGTAGTCACCCCGGGGTGCCGTGGCATGCGTCAGCCGCCTGTGTGTATCCGGCAGGGAGAGATCTAAGGGGTTACACACACTGGCGGCGGCGCTAGTCACTCCCGGGGTGTCGCGACATGCGTCAGTCGCCTATGTATGTCCGGCAGGGAGATGTCGCAGGGGTGACACACTGGCGGCGGCGGTAGGCACCCCCGGGGTGTCGTGGCATGCGTCAGCCGCCTGTGTGTGTCCGGCAGGGAGATGTCGCAGGGCTCGGGCAGCGCCGACGTCGAGCTCAACACGCCCAACACGTCGGTGAACGAGTTCCCGCGCTCCGTGTCGGACGTGTCCAGCGTGCCGTCGTACGGTACGTGTGGCGCCGGCGCCGTCAGCTCGTGCGGCGCGGCGCCGGCCGGCCTCAGTGTCAACTGGAGCCGTGCGGGCACGGTGCTGTCGAGCGGCGCCTGTCGGGATCGGTCCTGCCCGGCCACGTGACCCGGGGCCGGGCCACCGCTGACTGGTCGGCACAGGGCCGTGTCGGTCGAGCGTTCGTGGCCTAGTCGTCGGCCGACGGCGCCGGTAGCAGAATCGTTGATCCGTGTAGCTTACTTGACTCGGCCTGGCTGTTTTGAAACACGACAGCGGCGCCGCTGTCCAGGGTCTATGCTGGTTTATAGGCGTTTCGCCTTTGTTGTAGGATGTATTGTGTATTGTTTTTAGTTTTCAGCTTTCAGCTTTGAGCTTTGATTAGGTTCATGGAGGTATTGTGCGGTGATCAAACAGGGGTCAAATCAACTGTGAGTGGTGGAGATATTGTTTACATTTAAACCCGAAACGGATAATCCCTGATTAGTGGGTATTTATGGTATTACTACCTTGTCCACTATGCTGGGAAATGTATGATCTGGATGGTTTTGATCGTGATTCATAACTACGTGTCAGATTTTCTCTGGTGCCACGTGTTCGTGCAATATTTGAGACCACTTGCGATGCTAGGGGTTATATGAGAGTCGATGTGCCCTGAAGCTCAAATAACTACTTAACTCCGCTTGCGTTGCGGACGTGATCATCACAGTCATTTTAATATCGCAATTATTGTATTAGGCATTGCGCTGCGTGCATGCGATGGATGTGCGATGTGTTTCATTTTTAGAATGTCTAGTATGTCTACATCAATATATTTTATGCTTTATGTTTTGCCTTTTTCTTTGTTTTATTGGACGTTGCACGACTGTGTTGATATTTAAGGAGCCGGGCTCACCTTGGCGCAGAGAACCTGGTACCGCCGAGCAAGGTGAGCAGTTCTTAATTGTGTTGGATATTGTTTAATTTTCACGTATTGGTTACTGGTTTTTAGTAGTATTCCATTTTGATAGTGAGTGCGAAATGGTCTCCATTGTTCTCGGCGTATGCTACCTTATGTGTGTACCTTATCTGTTGTGCAACTATAGCCTCCGCCAGTTGGATCTTGTGTGACTTTCGTCCCTGATCTCCCTGGCCCCATCTGGCGCGTCACCACACCTCCGTGGCCCACTTGATACCCCACCGTCAGTCACTGTACCTTGATCATGCCTCATCTGGTCTGTCCGCGGCCTACATCCGTGACTGTGACCCAAATACACCACCGGCCACGACCATGACTCATATGACCGGTCATGACCGTGACCATGTTTCACCTAACGCGCCGTGACCTACCCTCTCCGCCGTGACCATGACCCGTCTGCAGTGTGTTGAAATTATGATATGTGGATGGAAAACAACACATAACAGGATAATTAGCTACATCTGAAGTCAGATATTCTTCTTTTTTGTTCACATCTTCCATAGGTCTATTTCAGTGCACCAAATAAATATGTACCTGTAAGACAGCTGGCATGAATGACTTCAGTTGCTGCGTACAGATTTTGAAGTGATGCTGGGCTGTATGCAGACCTAGAATCATGCTATTAATTTGCATACCTGATGCATTTTAGTTGCATCTCGAGTAGCAAAGTGGAAGATGTGTCAGCAATAGAGCACATCGCTCAAGTAAACATGAATTTATGCACACCGCCAGTCTAACCTGCCATGAAATGACTGACCCTCTGACTCGCCTTCGCCGTGACCGTGGCCGTGACTGCAGGCACCCTGGTGCGAGACGTGCGCAGCATGCCGCGCTCGCGGTCCATCCCGGACCGGCCGTACAGCACACTGGGCCGGCCGGCGCGGCGCGACGCGGCCGGCGAGCGGCCCTACCGCACGCTGGAGCGGGCGCACGGCGGCGCGCGCGTCCACTGGGCGGCCGAGTTCTCGCCCACCTATCCGATGGAGGCCAGCGCCGACCGCACGCTCGAGCAGTTCACCACGTTCAGCGCGCACCCGTACCCGGTGCCGGCCAGCCGGCCGGAGGGCATCCTCAAGACGTCCAAGTCGATGGAGACGCAGCTGCGCCGGCCGCCGCGCCACTCGCTGCACGTCAACCCGGCGGGCAGCACGGTAACTGGACCGACCTGTGGCCGAGAGTGGGAGCTGGTGACTGACTGACGTCAGTACCACCGACTGTGGTCGAGAATGGAAGATGGTGACTAACACTGACGATGGCACCACCGGCCTGTGGCCGGGAGTGCGAGGTGGTGACTAACTGACGACAGTACCACCGGTCTGTGGCCGGGAGTGCGAGGTGGTGACTAACTGACGACAGTACCACCGGTCTGTGGCCAGGAGTGGGAGATGGTGACTAACTGACGACAGTACCACCGGTCTGTGGCCGGGAGTGCGAGGTGGTGACTAACTGACGACAGTACCACCGGTCTGTGGCCGGGAGTGCGAGGTGGTGACTAACTGACGACAGTACCACCGGTCTGTGGCCAGGGGTGGGAGATGGTGACTAACTGACGACAGTACCACCGGTCTGTGGCCAGGAGTGGGAGATGGTGACTAACTGATGACAGTACCACCGGTCTGTGGCCGGGAGTGCGAGGTGGTGACTAACTGACGACAGTACCACCGGTCTGTGGCCAGGAGTGGGAGATGGTGACTAACACTGACGATGGCACCACCGGCCTGTGGCCGGGAGTGCGAGGTGGTGACTAACTGACGACAGTACCACCGGTCTGTGGCCGGGAGTGGGAGATGGTGACTAACTGACGACAGTACCACCGGTCTGTGGCCGGGAGTGCGAGGTGGTGACTAACTGACGACAGTACCACCGGTCTGTGGCCGGGAGTGGGAGATGGTGACTAACTGACGACAGTACCACCGGTCTGTGGCCGGGAGTGGGAGATGGTGATTAACTGACGACAGTACTACCATCCTGTGGCCGGGAGGGGGAGGTGGTGACTAACTGACAACAGTACCACCGTCCTGTGGCCAGGAGTGGGAGGTGGTGACTAACTGACGACAGTACCACCGTCCTGTGGCCAGGAGTGGGAGGTGGTGACTAACTGACGACAGTACCACCGGTCTGTGGCCGTGAGTGGGAGATAGTGACTAACTGACGACAGTACCACCGTCCTGTGGCCGGGAGTGGGAGGTGGTAACTAACTGACGACAGTACCACCGTCCTGTGGCCGGGATTGGGAGGTGGTGACTAACTGACGACAGTCCCACCGGTGCAGCTTCCACGCTCTTGATGAGTTGAGTCACCTACCCTCCCTGTCCACTGTTACTTCTCTAATACGACTTCCCCATGCTACAGTAAGACTGGTGGGCGTATCAAGGTCTAATCGCGAATTGAGTTGCTTGAGCCAATCGCAAGCAAAGACGAAGTTGAGTGTTCCTTCCCCTCGGGAAGCTCCGTCCCCGGCCAGCAGACTGCTGGGCTTCCACAACCGGGGCGCGTTGTGTAGCTAATGGCCTGATGACGGAAGAGCGGGGAGGGGTGACCTAATGGCCTGATGACGGCAGACCTTGGTTAGTACCCAAGGTCTGCTGAACAAAGAAAAGGAAGGAAGAGTAGAGGCGAGTACGTCTGGATACGCCCACCTGTTGCAACCGGATAGGCTTACACGTGACCGCTTGCCAAGCCATATAGTATAACCGTATCCCGGGTCATACGTAGTCACCTGAACCGTACGAGTGGAGGGCCGAGATCGTGGCCGACCCGCTATGTGTTAGCCCTGAGCCATTGGCTGTGGTCGTTGCATGGACAGGATCATATTAAAAATGGCTGACCCGCGCAACGTCTCCGACGTTGCCACATCCGTGCGGTCAGCACCGCCATCCGGCTGTCCGTGCACGGCCTGTGGGCGCCGCCACTGACGCCAGCCTGTGCCCCCAGTCTCCGGGCACCGACTCGTCGCCGGGACTGGAGGACGTTCAATGCTGATTAGGTCGACCGGGCCGCCACTGCCACTGCCGCCCCGGCGTCTGCGGGCGCCGCGGATCCTCGCACACTGACCAACCAGTGTCGGGACGAGATCCCGACCTGACCTAATCTACATCTCACGCTGGGCCAGCCGACGTGAGGTGGTGCCGGCGATCCCTTCCGCTACCGCCACGGTTAATGTCGGGTGAAGATTGTCCAGACAGCGGCCCGCGGCGCAAGCACGTGGCGCTGTAGGTTGCCACGCACAGCGTTCGGTGGTGCTAACTGAATTGTGGACAATGCTTCTTCTGACGGGTGGGTCGTGCTTGCTCAGTCGGTAGGACGTGCTCTTGATCGCGAAGTCGTGGGTACTGAGTGCGCCCGCGACCAATCGGGATGAGAGGTTGGCGACGGTATGTGACCCGGCAGTTGAATTCGTTCTGTAAGAACCCAAAGTAGGTCTTTTTTGGCGGATCTTTTTGGGAGAAGGTACCTGGATTCCTTTTGTACCTGGAATGTTGCTCGAGTGTTGCGGCACCGTTGTAGCTCGGCCTGCTTGCACCAGTTGGTAAGAACGTTTCTACCGCTTATTGCATGCTTTAATTAATGCCCTCTTTCCCTTTCGAGTGTGGCCAGATACGATGCATATAGTTTATCGCACAGTGCATGCGCGGTCTCGTGAGTTTGGATAAGAGAAGACGCGAGTTATTTGGAAGAGCCTTCGTCAGTGCATGATCTCAGGACTGCTGGGTTTGCCACCAGAGACGTCGGCGTATTGATCCCGATGCACAGCCAAATATCATCAGGGTAATCTTAAACAGATGGGCGTTGTGTTGTATTTCGCACTTCAGTTCGGTTGTCGACGATCCTGCGTGGGCAGTGCTACCCCGACGACCAACCCCGGGGAATTAGCTAACCATTGAGTGCTCTGTCCATCCGCTTTGAGTGATTTATAATCAAGTCATCCACCAGCGAGCCAAACTTTGCTTGACCTCGATGGAGAGAAGATTGACCAATTCGATGGCATGCGAGCTTATCTCGCAATCCAAACGTGTCCGTGCAAATCGATCATCGTCTGATACGGACAGCTTACTGGGACGGTAGCGGAGCCAAGCCGCCGCCGAATGGTGGGCGCTGTATGACCGACGCAGTCGATGCGCCCCTAAGCCCAAATAACCAACCAACCAACCCACCGCCGCCGGATGGGCAGTGCGTGCTTGGTTAGACGCTGAGCGGTCGCTGCGGGCAGACGGTTCGATATGTCGTGCGAAATCGGCGAGCAGCAGTTGACGGGAGTGAGCGCCGGCGGCCAGTGCGGCGGCATCTCCAGCCATAGGTGGGATTCAACCGGCGCCTCGCGTGGCGCAGTGTGTGGTGCCGGTGTGGCACCACACCACCTGCTGGTTCTCGACAGTCCACCTGCGGTGTGACACCTGGCGCGCGTTCGCGCTCTTCGGCCGCAGCGCCATCCAACCCGGCTGCTGCACCTCCCGACGGAGCAGGACGGGCTCCTCGTGTCCCCACCGCCGGCTGCGTGTGCGCGTAGTCACCGGCACCGCGGCGTCACGAGCACGCCACGTGTCGACCTCTGTACGAGGTCGATGTCTTGCTCACTTGTTCGGTATGTCGGAGCGCGAGGTTAGCAGGGGAGGGGTTGGGTAGTCTGCACGGCCTAGTCTGGCCTCTAGTCATAGCCGACGCTGCGTCCTGTCGCATGCCGCGTGACGGTGGTGTTTACCGTTGCAGATAGGGCGTGTGCGTGTGGAGACGGGTGAGTGTGGGGGACGGGCGAGCTGTAGCGGCGCCTCGGGGCGGCGATCTGACCTATGCCGTGCCAAGACAGCTGAACTGCCCGCACCGAGGCGGTACTGTGCAGCTTCTCAGAACCAGCCATCCGACTGCGGTCGACGTAGCACGCCCGTCCCGGTTCTGTTTTCGTACTCGGTGTGTGCCGACTGTATTCGGTGCTTTTCCTATGTGGCTGGCAGTGGGCCGACCGTGGCGAGCCCTTTGCCACTGCGTCCCACTGTCACGCCATTTCATCCGGAGCGACCGGCTCTCATCCCTCGTTTGTTTTGTATGAGCTTTAATAAAATGCATCCTCAAATACATGTGTATTTGCGCCCGTTCTTTTCGACGCAAACATTCATGGAGACATGACGGGCGATGATGCGGAAAACTCAGGATACAATCATAGCATGACACATTATCAAACACTTCACACATGGCCACGGTGCAAGTCGTCATTTGGGATCATTCAAGTTGTACTTGTTCTTCATCTTGTCCAGCTCCTCGCGCTTCTTGTCGGCATCCATCTTCTTGAAGGCCTTGTTGGGCTGCAAATGAGGAGATGGTGTCATTTTCCAAATTATTTGTCAACGTTAAACTATCGGTCGGCACAGCTCTGGAAACTAATACGTGGACCCGCTCTCCCATATTCGCGGCAAAATCATACGCAGGAGTACTCGTCAGCGTGCGCAAACTAAAAAACGTGAACACGAGCCGGGGTCGGTCGTCCTTCAAAGACTCTGGTCCCATTCCCACGAGAGATCGAAACACCAACTCATAGGCCTTCAGCTGGCAATGGACTACTGATTTTCGATGGGTTTTGAACGCATCAACTGCACTGTATACAGAGCCCATATTGAACATTTCCAAGCATGAAGTTCGTGGAAAATGGACAAGCAACTTCCAACGCTGGCAAGTGTTCGCAGTCGAATAACAATGTGAAACAATGGGGATCCGTCATAACGTATAATGCAACGCGCAACCATGCAACCCGCAACGCTTCAACATCTATGATTTTCAAGCCCTCTGTTTCAAAATCTATAGCAGCTGATGTCCGCATGCAAGCGCATGTCATTATGGTCTCTACTGGCAGATCTTCCTGTTCCACGGTTGTCCGCCTCCGTTCGTATTACACTTCGCTACGTTAGGTTGAGTTAGTTCAGGCTCCATTGGATTAAGCTAAGTAAGGCTAGGTTAGGCTACGTGAAGCTAAATTTAGCTGTTGTTATTTGTTGTGCTGGTTTGCGTCAGTGTGCTACCATTATTATAAGTGCGAAGTAAATTATCTGTCTTAATATGTAATTTTCTTGTTAAGCAATGTGCTGCTTCCCACCCAAATTAGCAAATCTGAGGGCATCGATGAAGCAATTATGCCATTTCATCTGTGACATGGCTTACAACCAGGGAAATTAATTACTGGGAAAAGGGTGTCCGCTTGCACCGGAAGCACCAACATTAGGCGAGTGGGCAAACGAAAACATCGCAAACTTCCTTACTTCTATCCACATTTCCTACAGAGACCAATTTGCCTGCTCCTGGTTGGGCCTATGCTCCAGGGGGTCAAACGACTTAGTCAAGATTACCACGAACTGACAAGGCGCCTAGAGCTAGTAAGGCATGCACAGATTCACTCTTGATTCGGGTCACATACGAATATACCTTTGGCCACCGGGGATGATGTAAAAACGTATTTGAGGCACGCCAACGTTCTCATGATTAGCTATTCCTAATACATTTAGAGATTCTGGAATAGTCGGGAAGGTTCCCATCGTAGAGATCCACCAACTCCCGAAATAAAAGTATCTTGTTAGAACGTTATTAGAGCGTATCTTGGGCGCCACGATCCCAATGCTAACCACAGACCACAAACAGCTTGTTCGCCTAAAACACACAGAAACACATACTCGCCAACGTGTGCATGCATTAATGAAACCCGTCTTGTCGGTGCTGCCAGCCAAGGACAACCAGAGCACAGCATGACATGTGTTTGGAAATGGGACCTCTGTTGCGGCGGTGGCTCACCTGATAGTAGAGTACCACTAAGTAGCGGTTGCAGACGTTGAATCCCGAGAGGTGGTCGCACGCGTTTTTGGCGTCGAAGATGTCCTCGTAGACGACGAACGCTGTGCCACGCGTCTCCGGGGTGTTACCGCTGAGGGCGCAGCACCACGTCAGTGGGCCGACACAAACCCAATAACATCAGCTGGACGACACAACTGCAATGATGCCAGTGGGGCGACGCAATGCTTATGACGTCAGTAAGGCAACACAACCGCAAGAACGTCAATGGGGCGAAGCAATAGCTATGGCGTCAGTAAGGAAATAGAACCGCCACGTCAGTGGGGCAAAGCAATTGTTATGACATCAGTAAGGCAACACAACCGCAACGTCAGTGGGGCGGCGCAATCACACCAGCAGGATGTCATCTGAACGCGGCGGCCGTTACCTCACCAAATGATGGCACACAGCCACACAGATTGCACCCCTCGTCATATAATGGTCAGCACAGTGGCGCGGGCGGTAACAAGATTGAATGCCTGATCACAAGCTGGTGTTACTCGCATGACAAAGGGATGGGACGTCTTCGCCGCCTAGTTATTTAAGCCGATCAAGACCATGGAATGAACTAGCTAGATAAAACTAGCTTTAGTGACCAGCGTGCTTCAGTGACTAGCTCAATGACTATCTAGTGATTCAAACTGGGTATAAATAACTTCAGTAACTTTGCGGCTGTATCCAGTCTTGTCTGCTTCGTCGTGAAATGGCATACACTGTCTCGTGAGGTAAAAACTCTGCCATGTATTGCTATAAAATTAGAATGTATAATAATTTTATCCAGATTATATTCGTATCCTATAAACGTTGGTGACTTGCAACGAGGGGGCACAAAAATCCTTCTCGCACATTGCGGAAAGATGATAGCTTCCAAGAATGGAATATACGGCTACTTTTGCTCTCCGGGGCGTACATCCACATGCAGTTTCACCGAATTCGTTTTCAGTAGGGCGTCTGATGTCAATAACGATATTCTGGTCCTCACACCAAAGATGCAATTAAGACTGCAAATGCCTATTACTTGCATATGATTACTTACTATATATTACTTGCACATGATAGAAGACATTTTCATGTCTGTGTAATGATGATCATAACTACACAAATATGCAACCGAAACAAATTATGTCATCTGCATTTTACATAACATGAATATCTAGGATGAAACTGTTGTCGACTTTCAAAGATGCAAAGGAACAAGATAAAAATACTTTGCTTGTTGCATGTAATATTCTACCAATATTTACTAATTTAGACACAATGCCCAGAAATGCCCAGCATTTCCGATTTTTATTCAGATAGTTGCGCGCAGTGTGCCAGTAAACCCTTTCCATGGTGCACCTACAGATGCGTACCGCGGCTGCTGAAGGGCTTGATTTTCTTACTGTTCCAGTGTTTTAGTTTTTGCTGAGAACCTATCCACGCTAATTTTAGAAACGTCTATCACTCTAGTAGCAGACTCGAGTTAATTTTAAGACTAATTTAAATGACTAAGTGAAAACTTTTAGATTTCAAGGTCAGCTGACTTGTTGATATGAGCTAAGTGTTAGCATTAACATATTTTGGAAATCCGACATCAGATATATAGTGTGGTTCCCCAATATTTACTGATTTTGGTGGAAAATGTGACTCCAGTTGTGGTTGGTAATTGGGGTTTTAGGGGCGCATCGACTGCAGAGGTCATGCAGCGCCCATGACTCCCAGTTGTGGATAATTTCCCACTGTTATGCTCCAATAGCAACAATAGTTCTCCGCTCCATCCTCCCTGCTCTTGCCCTCCAAATTGCAGTGAACGTGAAATCATCCGAGAAGCAGATGGCACATTTAAAATTATCCATGGACTGATTGATTTCAAGGCACACTAGATTTTGGTTAACAAACTTGAATGCCATTTTTTACTTCAGTTCTCCAGACACCTAAACAATAATGAATTTTTGGAGATTATGGTGACGAATAGAAATGGCAACACATCAAAAACACAGGATAAACAAAATTGGAAGGTGCTAGAAAGCATGTGTACAGGGACATGGTGGATAACCATTCCTAATATTATATGCCCATGTATATAGTCTATATTCCTCTGTATACTTTATTGCCATTTAAATAATACCCACAACAACTATTAAAAGAATCCTTAAACATCACAAAAGAAGAATTATTCAAATTCTCATGACAAGTACTGGAAACATTTACAGCATGAAAGGCTTGTCAGTTGGTCGGTTATTGGTTTTTACGACACGTCGACCGTTGAGTCATGTAGCGTCGCCAATCTCTCACGCCGATTGGTCGCGGGCGAAGAGTAGCGACAGGTGAGACTCGAACCCACAACCTTTCGATTGTGAGACGAGCATCTTGCCCCTAGACCACTCATCCCCAAGGTTTGTCAGTTGATGCTGATCACTGCTCATTGCCAGTGTATTGCCTAAAATAAATTTTAACAACTGGCATGTCTGAAACTGGCATTAGCTGGCTTTTTGACAACCTTGATCATCATGATTTGCAAGCAGGTTGCAACCCTTACAGTTTTCGTGATCCAAACTACTTTGGAATTGTTTAATATAACGAAGAAAGGCTCTTAGATGCTCCTGGGTTTTAGACATTGCGTGTAAAGAAAATATACGACCTTCAATATACCAGGAGGTGCTGAGTTGACATAAAAAGTAACGATAAAGGTTCCAACATGGAACACAGCGACACTAACACAAACTTCAAAATAGAGATTCTAGCAACAGCCAGGGACAACGCTGATCTGAAGGTCCTCGAATCTCTACATATACGTAATCTACGGCCGCAACTAAACACGCAAATGACGTCTTGGTATATCACATAAAATTACATAAACATAATTGCATATAGTATGTATTACGCATTATATTGGATATATGTCTATATATGTGCGTGAGTGTATGCATCGATATGTATATGGGCCATCGGCTCGGGCTTCCTCAGAGGATTCCTTCTTAACATAGTTTATTTCTGGTTTGGAGTTTCTGTGAGTGTCTGTACCACTGAGGAGGTTTTTCTGCATTCCACATGTCTTTTTGCACGTTTTTTTTGCCCACATGCTTTTTCAATTTTTTAAGATTGAGCTTTTTTCATCACTCCTGACGATGGCCCCTGGCCGAAACGTTGAGTAATAAAGCATAACCTTTATCGTTACTTTTGATGTCAACTCAGCACCTCCTGGTATATTGAAGGTCGTATATTTTCTTTACATGCACGTTGGAATTGCTACCCTTCAATTTCCACATCTTAGTATTTCCAAGGAAAGTGCTATTGGAAGGACCAACCAATCACACAATAATTTCATCAGTGAACATGTCATCATGCAGTGTATGCTCTTAACATTATCAGTACTCACACTCTAATTTGACGAATTGCACCAAACTTCCCGAATATATCGTACATTTCTTCAGCTGTGATCTTGTATGGCAGATTTCTGACATACAGAACCCGATTCACCTCCGGTGGTAGCCGCACCTGCACATAAAGACACATGGTTACCAACAGCTATGAGAGCGGATTAGTTTACCGCCAAACAAGAGTGGATTAATTTACTGTACCAATGACAGTACAATTTTGACCAAGTACAGTAACTAACTTGCTACAATGTAAGTCTGAATACACCACAACTAAGAAATTCCAATAAGGCTATGAAATGAAGTGCATGAAGTCAAATATAGTCATAAAAGGACTGTCTGGTATTTCATTACCTTTGCAGCATTGTTCCACAAAAAAACTATCTTACAATACAAGTCAAATTATCTGGTGTCATACCGCAATGCGGTGATAATCATGGTTGCAATGTGATGTAGAACTGGATTCCAATGGATGAAGGGAAGGCCGGAATGTAGAACGGAATGTGGTGAATGAATATGACAGAATGTGGTGGGTACAGAACTGGGCTGTTGAAATGAACAACTTGAACTGGATATGGACCGGAATGATCAGACAAAATTATACGATGACAATTCCAAATGGTCCAATTGGACATTCATTGCATGAGTGGGCTATAATTAAGTATTTCCCTATTTTCTTTCATGGGCAAATATTATTACATCAAGCAACTAATATCATAGTGTAAAGTAATCTAAAGTGCAACCTAAACCAACGGCCATGACCGCTAACGATTGTGATCGGGTTAAAAAAGCGACAGTACCGAGATTCAAACCCACCACCCTTACAGAAAGCAGACGCCACAACCAACTACGCCAACCACCAACACTGTGCGGGCCACATACGCGATGTAGAGCATGCTGACTGAGGAGATGTTTATTTCCTCAACGATCTCCGATGAAGTGTTGCATGTTTTTTTACACACCACCTTCCTTTTACTGTTGGTTTTAGTACCATGCTAGCCATATGAAAAACAAACAAAAATACTTCACACTTCACTCCCAGCTAGGAGCACATAGCTGCACCCACCTATGCAGCTAATTCCCTACATAATACAAACTCACCACCAATACCACACACTCCAGTCGGACGTGATGGCTGTGCACAATGCAAAGGATCAGTCAAGGTCTTGTGTTTGCAGCATGACTGCTAACAATGTGTTCAAAGTTGCTAATTGTTATGACATCATATAAAAATACCTTGCATTGATTGGCTGACAGATTTCAGAACAGAAAACACTAACTCAGCCAGTTCTGATTGGTGCACTCCTGGACTTCAGAGGATGTCTCTTAAAACTGTCAAATTTTCCCACTATATGGGTGGCACAAATGCATGTTTTGGGAAGTGCAGCTCTAGAGTTGGAGAAACAGAGAACATTGTATTCAGTGTGCAGGCACTCTGTCCTGCAAGCACTGTTAGTGAGTTGTCAGTCTACCTTTCTGGCAGTTGAAATTGAGTGAAGTATGTGAAGCTATGGTCCAGCTGCTGACTGAGAAGTGCCATAATTCCCATCCTGATGTTAACCACATTGGAAAAAATAGGCTGCTCCTGGCATTTTAGCATCCAATAAATTATACTCCCAGGAAGATATCCCATCATTTTTTTTTCTCATCTGGAGTTAAAATTGTGTTGCTGGACAATTAGCCGCTCTGTGATAGTGCTCAAGATTCACTGGTAAGTGCAAACTGAGATTCTGATGTCACAGGTTTGAAGAAAAAATATCTTCTCCATATTTGATTGCTCAAAAATTATCCTCTCCAGATCCAGGATTACAAAGAACACAGACAAAGAAATAAAGAACAAAGACAAAATACATTATACTCTCCAAGAAGCTATCCCATCATTTTTTTTCATCCGGAGGTCAAATTGTGTTGCTGACAATTAGCCGCTCTGTGATAGTGCTCAAGATTCACTGGTAAGTGCAAACTGAGATTCTGATGTCACAGGTTTGAAGAAAAAATATCCTTTCCATATTTGATTGCTCAAAAATTATCCTCTTCAGATCCAGGATTACAAAGAACAGACAACTTGGGTATTAATCACTTGAACAAGTACCTACCTCACTCCAAGCATACACAGCTAAAAAATGGATGGCTACTCACATTTGTCTTCCTCTGCAGTGCCATTGCCATTGTTGGATGCCTAGTTTTAAAGTACTTTTGCTCCCCCTGTTTCTTTGGGAGCCGCCTTGTACCTAGTCGGTTGCAACGTTTCTAAGCAGGTAGATATGTTGCAAGTTGTTCTCAACCTTCCAAACTTTCCGGAGCAAGAATCGAAAGTGACGCACATAGCGAATAGTATCAAGGTATGGAAATAAATAGCTTCTTCCAATACAATGTTCTGCTGACGTCACAAACGTCATGGCGGGAAATGGCATATTCGAACATCAACCGTGCGGGCAAGAATGTTCAAACCGGCTGCCTATGGGAAAAGGAAGCATTTGGCACTGTATCATAAATTGGCCAAATGGCCTTTAAAATGTTTTAGACATTGCGTGTAAAGAAAGCATACGACCTTCAATATACCAGGAGGTGCTGAGTTGACATTAAAAGTAACGTTAAGGATTATACTTTATTACTCAACGTTTCGGCCAGGGGCCATCGTCAGGAATTATATAAAAATGTCAAGTTTTAACAATTGAAAAAAAGCACGCCAGTAAAAAAGCGTGCAAAAGACACGTGGAATGGGGGAAAGCCTCCTCAGTGGTGCAGACACTGAAAGAAACTCCAAACCAGAAACAAACTATGCCAAGATAGAATCCTCTGAGGAAGCCCGAGCCGATGGTCCATATACATATCGATACATACACTCACGCACATATATAGACATAGATCCAATATAACGCGTAATACATAAAATATAATTTGTGTTTATGTAATTTAAGTGATATACCAAGACGTCGTTTGTGTGTTTAGTTGCGGCCGTAGATTACGTATGTGTAGAGATTCGAGGACCTTTAGATCAGCGTTGTCCCTGGCTGTTGCTAGAATTTCTACTTTGAAGTTTGTGTTAGTGTCGCTGTGTTCCATGTTATAATGTTTGTCGATCATGTGTTCGCCTAAAGGTGTGTATGCTCTCCGAAGTCTGGCATCTCCCAAGTGCTCATTGTACCTATCCCTGATACTACGTTTGGTTTCACCGACATAAAATATTCCAAGACAGCGGTTGCACGTTATTTTATAAACTACGTTTTTTCGCGTGCATCTACCTTTGAGCCCGTTGATACAGGTGTGGCACGTTCTTCTACCAGCAGGGCATGGCGGCATTTCTAGGGCTGAGCGGACCAGGTAAGATTTCAGCGTAGGTCCGCTAGTCCAGGCTACCCTAACATGGTTTAGATGAGACGAACGGATGGCTGCGTTTACCTGTCGACATAGTTGGTCATCGACAAATGGAAGTCTCATGTAAACATAGTTGGGATTACTACCCGCTCGATGCCGACGTTGCCCACTTATCCTACTCCTGTTGTGAGGGTGAACAGCACGAGCGGCGGAGTGTACCCGATGTGCTGGGTATCCGTTTTCCAGGAAAAGAGTTGTCATCTTCGCAAGGCTCCGCTCGCATGAAATAGTATCGGAGGAGACTCGTGCTGCTCTCCTCATTTGGGATGTTAAAACGGCCTTTTTAGTGGCCATCGGGTGGGCCGAATCATAGTGCAAGATGATGGGGGCTGCCATAGGTTTAAAGTACAGTTCGGTGGTGTAGCTCCCATCAGCCTGAACTACAAACAACGTATCAAGGAAAGGAATCGAACTGCTATGACCAGTGTGTTCTAAGGTGAACTTGATGCTGGAGTGTTGTTGGTTAATTTCTGCAAAGAAGTCGAGCAGAGAGGCCAAGCCATGTGTCCAAACACCAAAAATATCGTCTTTATACCTCATGTAGAGAGCTGGTTTCAAATCATATGAAGCTAAGAAGATCGACTCAAGGCGGTGCATAAAAGCAATCGCTAAAGGAGGTGCACATCGGTTACCCATAGCCACTCCTTTTGTTTGCTTGTACATGGAGTTACCGAAACGTATGAGGTTATTGCTGAAAATATGTGTTAGTAATTTCACACAGTCCTGTACCCCAATCCCGAAAAGACAAATGTCATCCAGATTGTCCTCGATTAGACGAATCACAGCATCTATTCCCTCCTTTATCGGAATGCTGCCATATAAATTCTTCACGTCCATGGTGAAAACAATACTGCCTTCCGGAAGTTTGGTAGGAAACGTTTCTTTCACCCTTTGTAGGTACGACTCCGTGTTTGTCAGATGGGCTGGAACCAACGCTAATATCTGGACCAGAATCTTGCTCAAGAACCAAGATAATTGTCTAGGGGGTCACCACTCGCCGACACTATAGGGCGCAGTGGAACCTCTAGTTTGTGGTTTTTGGGGAGCCCGTATAATTCCGCTGTGCGGCTGGAATGAGGAAGGAGAGATAACACTGTATCTTTATGTAACTTCCCTGATAAAGTTTCCTTGATAATAGTACATGTTTCGATTTCGAGACGTTTGGTAGGGTTTGGTTGGGAAGAAATGCTCTGATACTCGTCCGTTATTTTCCTGGCCTTTTCAATGTAATCCGTTTTGTTTAGCACGACGAATCCTTTGCATTTATCTGACGGCTTTACTATTACATTATCGTTGTTTTTCATTTCCCGAAGTACTCCCCTCTGTTTCGCATAATCGTCCGACCTTTTGTTCGATGCTTTGTTGTGATATTTATATGCTTTTAGAACTTTTGTTTTTAAATCTTTCAACTCAGATTCTAATTGAGTTGTGGCTCTCGGTGGTTGGTATGCAGGAGTGTCGGGAAACATGGGGCGAAGCTTTGAATGACCTGTGCTAGAGGTGCTTTGTGATAAGCCTGCCTGCGGTACCTGAGGTACAGTTTGCTGTTTTGTCTCCCTCACATTCCTCCACCGCAAACCATAGATCGCCCTTTCTACGCCTGACTCTGCCTTTTCCAAGCAGCTACGATCTACTTTTTGAGCTAACGCAAAATTGGGGCCTTTGTCAAGCAATCCCAATATATCTGAGTCTAGAGGTAACTTACTTAGATTAGACGTGCGATTTGTACGATATTGTTCAGTGCTATCGCCGTTGGTGTCCGTACCGTGGGTGCCAGAAGTAATGCAACTACCCGAGCTCTCTCCACTGGTAGCCGCGTGGTGAAGTAAATTATTTTTATCCGGGAGTGGCGTAGGTGGTTGGTACGATGAATGTGTACCTAGGTGAAGTTCGTCCTCTTGTGGTGCGCTGCGGTCGGCTGCTGGCCTCACGCCGCAGTTTCTGACTCCAGAAACAACGCTGGAGATCGTCAAACACAGAGACCACCCACGCATGGCCAAAGCCCACCCAAATCTCCAAACAGTCACAACGCTGGGCACGAACGCACTAAACAACGAAGCGCACCAGACCCTGTCCGCACAGCAGCGAAAATCGACAACACTACGTGGTGAAGCACCAACATCACTACAAACAGCTGTTTTCACTGGGCCGCGGTGTTTGTCCTCCTCTGACTCCTCAGGCAAGAGATGACTGGTTTCTAGGGGTAGTGAAGTGGAGTCCCTAGAGCTCTGATTGGGCCGAAGCGTCGAACTGGAGACTTCTTCTTCCGTTGCTGGAACACTTGAGGAAACAGGAGACTCGATCTTCTGGGCATTTTCAGGCAAGCGACTTGGACACGGTACCTGCAGGAGGGTACTTCCCGGAAGACAAGTGCTTGACAGAGTCCCGTGCCCTGGTGCAAGCCCACGGCCTGAGCCGCTGCTGTCTACTAGACTCTGCTTCTGAAGCGATTCAAATTTCTTGACTAACCTTTGTCTGCAAGCGTTTCTTTCATGACGAAGGAGAGAGTGGCACTGCTCCAACAACCAGCACCAATCTGGACAGATGCAGGACAAACGCCGCCCCAAACGGCGCAGACTTCTTCTTATATAGGCTCGATGTCTGTAAGCATCAGCAATCTCTCGCAACATGATAGCTTGAAGTTTGCTAACTTGTTTACGGACGCTGGGTGCTGGAGTGTGATGAATTGACACCTTGAGACAAGTTATCTGGGGTGCCTTTCCTGCTGCAGTTGAGAGGAAGATGTCCGGTCTTCCACACTACTAGCTTTGAGCAAAATTGCATTGGGCCTTCTTCGTGGGTCGCCACTGTTATAAAGTTTATCGAAGGTGGCTCTTAGATGTCCTGGGTTTGAATTGCGTGTAAGATACTATTACGTTGGTTCCCGCCCATCTGACAAACACGGAGTCGTACCTACAGAGGGTGAAAGAAACGTTTCCTACCAAACTTCCGGAAGGCAGTATTGTTTTCACCATGGACGTGAAGAATTTATATGGCAGCATTCCGATAAAGGAGGGAATAGATGCTGTGATTCGTCTAATCGAGGACAATCTGGATGACATTTGTCTTTTTCGGGATTGGGGTACAGGACTGTGTGAAATTACTAACACATATTTTCAGCAATAACCTCATACGTTTCGGTAACTCCATGTACAAGCAAACAAAAGGAGTGGCTATGGGTAACCGATGTGCACCTCCTTTAGCGATTGCTTTTATGCACCGCCTTGAGTCGATCTTCTTAGCTTCATATGATTTGAAACCAGCTCTCTACATGAGGTATATAGACGATATTTTTGGTGTTTGGACACATGGCTTGGCCTCTCTGCTCGACTTCTTTGCAGAAATTAACCAACAACACTCCAGCATCAAGTTCACCTTAGAACACACTGGTCATAGCAGTTCGATTCCTTTCCTTGATACGTTGTTTGTAGTTCAGGCTGATGGGAGCTACACCACCGAACTGTACTTTAAACCTATGGCAGCCCCCATCATCTTGCACTATGATTCGGCCCACCCGATGGCCACTAAAAAGGCCGTTTTAACATCCCAAATGAGGAGAGCAGCACGAGTCTCCTCCGATACTATTTCATGCGAGCGGAGCCTTGCGAAGATGACAACTCTTTTCCTGGAAAACGGATACCCAGCACATCGGGTACACTCCGCCGCTCGTGCTGTTCACCCTCACAACAGGAGTAGGATAAGTGGGCAACGTCGGCATCGAGCGGGTAGTAATCCCAACTATGTTTACATGAGACTTCCATTTGTCGATGACCAACTATGTCGACAGGTAAACGCAGCCATCCGTTCGTCTCATCTAAACCATGTTAGGGTAGCCTGGACTAGCGGACCTACGCTGAAATCTTACCTGGTCCGCTCAGCCCTAGAAATGCCGCCATGCCCTGCTGGTAGAAGAACGTGCCACACCTGTATCAACGGGCTCAAAGGTAGATGCACGCGAAAAAACGTAGTTTATAAAATAACGTGCAACCGCTGTCTTGGAATATTTTATGTCGGTGAAACCAAACGTAGTATCAGGGATAGGTACAATGAGCACTTGGGAGATGCCAGACTTCGGAGAGCATACACACCTTTAGGCGAACACATGATCGACAAACATTATAACATGGAACACAGCGACACTAACACAAACTTCAAAGTAGAAATTCTAGCAACAGCCAGGGACAACGCTGATCTAAAGGTCCTCGAATCTCTACACATACGTAATCTACGGCCGCAACTAAACACACAAACGACGTCTTGGTATATCACTTAAATTACATAAACACAAATTATATTTTATGTATTACGCGTTATATTGGATCTATGTCTATATATGTGCGTGAGTGTATGTATCGATATGTATATGGACCATCGGCTCGGGCTTCCTCAGAGGATTCTATCTTGGCATAGTTTGTTTCTGGTTTGGAGTTTCTTTAAGTGTCTGCACCACTGAGGAGGCTTTCCCGCATTCCACGTGTCTTTTGCACGCTTTTTTGCTGGCGTGCTTTTTTTTCAATTGTTAAAACTTAACATTTTTATATCACTCCT
>JAOTOM010000704.1:0-37898 GCA_034440615.1 Ashinkailepas kermadecensis
AGTATGGCGGTACGTTTGCGTTATATTTGACGATTGATGCTAGTAAGGGCCGAAAAAGACAAGTGCCGACAACAATTTAGCAGTTTCTGTCGGCACTACAACTGGCGGTTTACAACAGCGGTACGACCGTATCTCGACCGCGCGGCAGCCAGTTCTCTTCCACCCCGACTGGGGCCGCCGCCGGGAGGTGGCTGGCTCCCTCGGGCGCCGTGATTGGCTGCCGCATTTACGACGCGGCGCCAAGGCCGACCGCGTGTGACGTCACAATATTACGACTGCAGTGGCCGATCGGTCGGCGTAGGCTGAGACCACATAACACACGTAAAACATGAACAATGTTACAACACAGCGCAGGTCCGAAAATATTTTGGTTCCATAAACCAATGGAACTATAAATCCACTATAATTATTACGGCCTTCCAACATTACGACAACGTAAATATTCGCGATTTTTACACACTTTATTAAACTATATACCCGACCTTCTACGCAGGTTAGTCTAGGGAGTGATTGAGGTAACCCTTTTCACTTGTCCATATTAGTTACAACGATAACATACTATTTCTACGTGACGATCTCGGTGCTCACTGTTCTTGAGATTTCGTCTATATAATGTTCTGTCCGGCACTGCGGTTTGACGTGGGCGACCGCACGGCCACGTCGGCCAGCACCTTTAGTGCGGCACGCATTTTCACGATCATTTCGCTATCCATTTTACTCACCGATCGGTCCGTTCTGGCGCTCTTCTAAGTATTCGTGAAGAAAATTGCTTTCCTTCGTATGTCCTCGAGTATGGCTGCCGTACCGACCGTATCGTCTGCCCTGGGCAGCTGGTCGGGCGTTAGGCACGGTGACGGCCCATCTGCAGCGGCCATCTGTGGCTCATCAGTCGTCTCGGGTTCCACGGAGTCAGCCATGTCGCTGGCCCGGCCGGCCGCGCTCACGGCGGCGGCAGAGCTGCGCTTTGCATTGCCAGCAGCGGCCTCGGCGGAAACATCAACGGCGGCTCCGGCGGTGGCTGCTCACGGCGTTCTCAGCGGCAGTTCCTGGTCGGTGACGCTCATTAGCGCCGGTTCTGCAGTCAGCTTCTCGGTTCCGTCGACCGAGGTAGCAACAGAAGGCCTCGTTCCACAGGCGCTCACTGTGTGGCGTTCCATGAGATGACCGCAGGGTGCCACAGAGCGCCTTTCCCCTCGACAGCCGTTAATGTAGTGCTGCGGTTCATAGTCACCAGATGCAGTGACTTTGGGGAGTCGCGCCAGCGGCACTCGGTCAGCGTTCTGCGGCAGGCTGATGACGGAGTCCGTCAGATCATGCCTGGAGTGTCGGCTCTGACGACCTCTGGCCTCGTGCCAGAGCGGATCACGATGACGTCTTCCACCGGGCGGTAGGGGTTGATTGGGAATGGGATTGAGGTCAGATGTGTCGGTGGCGGGAACGGGGCTTTGCTTACGTTTCGACACGCAATACGACGACAATGCCAGCTGCAGCCATCACGATTGCAGCCGGGATTACTAATGCCGAGTGACCCAGTCTAGCATGATAGCTAAGGTCGCGTACAGTTCGTAGCTGGAGCCTCAGATGCGCCGAGATGGGAGTTGGGTAGCTGTGTACGGAGATTTTGTTCAGTCAGCTGGCCAGACGGGTCGGCTGCTTACGTAGTGATTGTGGTCGATGTCTACGCGGGACGTCTGGGTTTTGACGGTGTGGATTCTGAAGTACTTTTTTACAGTAGTGAGCAGCCTTTTTCAAATGCACCAACTGTGCATGTTCTGTAGTAGTGAAGTCGGAGGTGTCATTTCCTTTATAGGTGAATTTCTATTGGGTTCCAGTGATTATTAGCCAAATGTTTTGTTGCATTTTATAATGCCCTTGGGGTACTTTTCCGAAGACTACAAGTGTTTTACACTGAGTTGCGATTTCAACTGAGTCCCCATAGCATAGCGACTTCACACAAGATGACCGTGGTAGCAGTGAATTGCTCGGTACTGTGAAAGTAACGGAATGTTAATTGTTGTTGTAGGCGGAAATGAATGTCCTCTTCGATTTCAAAGTATCTAGTCTTGTCTCTGCTAAGAGCGAATTTTACTTTGCCTGTGTCAAACTTTGTTTCAGTGACAAGTTGTGGCATGGGAGGTTCGGGTTGAAAATCTCGAACACTTCAAATTGATCAGGAATTGTTACTACCGGAATGGCAGCAGCACGTAGTATTGGCTTTCGCTACCAGGATGGATGTATGTATCAGTTGATAATATTTCTATAAATCGTCGGGATGGTAAGGTAAGAGTTTTGCGCTAGGTAGGGCGTTTTTATGTTTGACAGAAGGTCACGCAGCTGGGCTGGTTCGACAAATGATCGGGATAAGATGCCATGAGCCAGAAGGCTAAGTTGTAGTTGTAACTCTGAATGTTGTACTCGAGCCTGTTGAAGTATGGCTCGGGCGTTTTCAATTACTTACGTAATCTGATTTTGCAGGTTCATGTATACTTCGAAATTTTGCTTACTCGGTCTGTTTTAGTTTCGTAACCCGGTAAGTTAAGTTGTTTACGAGGCGGCTGATATGGTTGATTGCTTTTCGATTGGTCTGAACTGCTGTTTGTCCGGTTCATCAGGGACACGCTTTCTCCTAGAACATGTATGATTTGGTCGTTGCCAATTTCGACTGTGTTCAGACGGTTCAGAACGGCTTCTAAGTCAGCATCTGGTGGTTCCGAACAAGAAGGATAGGGCTTCTCCGACGAATAGTAGCACGGACCTTTTGGGCCTCTTTAAGTTTCGTGGGATGGTTGATCGAGCTGCTTCAAGGGTATCGGCTAGGTTTAGTCGAAGTGTGGTCAGACGGTCTTTCAATTGTGATTTCACATCGATTGCGTACGGGAAGAGTGGATGGTCAGATACGCTTTGAGTTATGCGTTTTTCAAACACATGCATCGTGTGGTTCATATCAGTCAATATTTCCGACACTTCATCGTTTGGAATTAGGATATGCACATTCCATGTTTCATGCGTAGCATACACTGCACCGCGCGGTAAAAACAAAGCTCCGTGGGTAGTTCAGGTATAAAGAACGTCTAGGATATGGATTATTTTAACCACCCACGTCATTCTGCAACAAATGAAAACTAGTGTTATGCTCCGACAACAGTTGGTTTGACGTCACAGCGTCCTACTTAACATCCTCATGCCTGTACCTGGCAATCTATTAAAGATGACGCTTCTCGCGCCATCACAGGTGCTTTCACTGAGCCTTACAATACGTCATACTAGTTGAGGTGAATCACAGGCCCACATTCAGTAGCATCATCAGCTGCTGCAGCATCGATTTGAACAATTTCGTTCGCGATTTCATATTTGCCAGCATTATTGCGTTCTGTTTCTCCACGAAAGCTGCGAATATGCTAGCCTTATCAGGTTTTATATGTACATATTCAACGTCAGCATCATATTCAGAAGATGACGTATCGTCGTGAATCTGTAATTTTTTCTGGGCGGCAATCGTCGTCCAAAGTTACTTCTAAAGGTCGTTTTTCTTGGGGAGCTCCCGGTGGGATTTCAGCTGAGTTTCTCATGCGTTCTGCTAGTTTGGATAAAAGGTAGATTATCTTCAGTCATTGCTCTGGGACTCTGCGTTTCGTTACCCGTGAATGTAACTTTCACTTTCTGATTCGCTAGACGTTGGCAAAGCTCGCTTCATACGTGCCGCCACTTCGGACAACGGCAGTTCATTCTCGGAATCACTGCTAGTGGCTGGGGGGCTGATCTGGTTCGGGGGCCTGGTCTGGTTCGGGGACTGGGTGAGCGCTGGCCCAGCTTCCTGTCGATCCGACGCAACCGGCGGCGGTGGCGCTGAGTCAGGAGTGTCCGCTCCCGTCTCGGGTACTGCGGTGTCAGCAGACATTGTTCCGGACGGTATGTCTACTTCCATGTAGCTGCTATCATCTAGTCTACCGCTCGGGCCGGCTTCGGCCCGCGCCGGCTAACCTTGGAGGGTGAATACGTTCAGGTGTGATGCGATCTGATTTATACTTGTTATCTAGATACCGTCTGTTAATCGGTTCGTCGACATCTTTCGTTGTTTCCCAAGCGGTATTAGGATCAGCTAATCGTAGTTTTTGCACATGCACTAGACGAGTTTTTCCGTTGAACTGATTCCTAATTACGTAGTTTACAACACTGGTCTGTTTGATTATTCCAAAATATTGTTTCAAGGTAGCGAGAACTTTGGAAGGTACCAGGTTGGACAGTGGTAGCATACTAAGACACCGGGTCTCCCTATTTTAAAACTACGTGGCTTCGCTTTCCTGTCCGCATAAGCTTTATTTCTCTCATGCCTATCGACGATATGTGTTTTCACATGACTATAGGCTTCGTGCAGTTGGCTAACATTTGGTACATAATCTTCTCCATAGTATCTAACTTTCGGTTGTAGAAAATTGTCTAGGGGTAGGACTGGATCTGGCCATATAGCGTGAAGAAGGGTGATATCGTACCTGAAGTTCCAATGTTTGCCGTTCGGTAAGCAGCCAGAGTTGCGGGTATTTTTGTATCCCAGTCCTGATTTTGGTTAATTGCTTTTGCTAATATATAATTTTGCACCCGGTGATACCTCCCGATTTTCCCGTTCGTTTGTGCCCGATAAGCGCTAGTGGTGATATGTCGAATGTTCAGGCATGTTTCTAATTCATCAATTACCGTATTTATGAATTCTGTGCCCAGATCTGAAAGAATTACTGGGGGGCAAGAGTGTCGTGGAATGATTTCCTCCATAAAATTTTAGCAACCATTTTTGCGTCCTTCCTTGCTGTGCAGAAACTTTCCGGCCAAGAAGAGAAATGATCAATGATTGTAATGACATATCGGTTACCGTTTTGTGTTTCTGGGTATGGTCCCTCAAGTGTCGAATCCTATCATTTCAAATGGGTAATGTGGTACGGGCATTTCCTGCATCGGGGCTGGAGCTGCCTCGGCTCGTCGTCCTGTGCAGAGCACGCAAGCTTTGAGTGAGCTACTGTATCTCGCCACATGCCGCTCAGTAATATCTAAATTTGAGTTTCTCGTATGTTTTTGCCAATCCCATATGTCCGGCAAAGAAGCCTTCATGTAACTCTTTTAGTACTTCACTTCTCAAGCATTGTGGTACACATAGTTGTAGTCCTGGGAACGGTCCACAGCGTGGTCCTTCACTGACTTTATAAATGAGTGCCTGGTTCCATGTATTGTAGAACCACGTCTTTGTAATCCGCGTGATTCTTATCGTTCATTACTTCCCGAATGTTTGCTATTTCCTCATCTGCTTTTGAAGTTTCGCAATGTTTTCCCACTTCACTATTACATCTTTGAATTTTTCCTCTCTGCTCAACTCTTCCTCTGGTTTTCTGAATTCAGTGTTCCTGGAAATCGACCATTTGGAACATGGTCGGATCCGATGACGTTTACTTTTTGCTCGGTTTCATACATTCTGCTAAGATAATCTGCCACGATAGTTTTGCTACCTTTATGTAGACCACCTCACAGTTGTGTTCTGATAGCATGATTGCCCATCGTTGTAGCATGGGATTTTTCATTTCCGAAAGATTCAAAAATGTGAGTGGTTGATAGTCCGTCATAACTGTGAATTTCGATCCTAGTAAATATTGGCGCAACTTCGAAATCGACCAAACGCAAGCGTAAGCCTCTAATTGGATAATTGGCCATCTCCGTTGGGTTTCATTTAATTGTTTGGACAGATACTATATCACTTTTTCCTCTCCATCATATTCCTGTACTAAAACTGCCCCGACCGCTCTGTGAAGCATCTGTATATAGTTTATAGTCCTTAGTGATATCTGGGTAGGCCAGTACTGGTGCAGATGCTAGTTTTTTGTTTAACGTTGCAAATGCGTTTTCGCAATCATCTGTCCAGATGAATATGGCATGTTTCTTCGTTAAGTTAATCAGCGGCGCAGCAATTTGGCTAAATCCTGGAATGAATCGTCTATAATAGGAATGCATGCCGATGAATGAGCGGACTCCTTTCACAGTGATTGGTGCTGCCATGTGTTGAATGGCTTCGACCTTCTCCGGGTTTGGCTTGATGCCAGAGGCTGACACTACATGTCCTAAGTACTGGACTTCCTTCTTAAAAAAAATCACACTTCGAGAGTTTCAGCTTCAATTTGGCTTTTCTTAGACGACAAAAGACTTCCTCCAAGTGAACTAGGTGTTCCTTAAATGTTTTCGAATATACTATTATGTCGTCGATGTAAGCTGTTGCAAACTGGTTCTGAATTCCTGATAGTACCTTATTCATCAGTTCCACTGTTCCACACATTTTCCGGGAGCATTGCAGATTCCAAATGGCATTTTTATAAAATTCCACAAGCCTAAGAAACACGTAAATGCGATCTTTGGTATGCTTTCTTCCGACATTGGGATTTGCCGGTATCCCGATTCCAAGTCTAACGATGAAAAGAAGTTCGCTCCACCGAGGGACGCGAGAATGTCTTCTATCAACGGGAGTGGGTAGCTGTTTTTCTTTGTTACGTTATTTAATTTTCTATAGTCGATTGCAAAGCGGTCACTACCGTCCTTCTTTCGTACGATGACAATGGGCGCGGCCCATGGACTGCCAGATTCTTCAATTATATCTGCTTCGAGCATTGTTTTAATTTGGTCCTCTACGTATTTTCGCTGATAGAATGGGGTCTTGTAAGGTGCTTGACGAATAGGGGGATGGTTAGCAGTCTCTATTTTCATGTGTATGACGTCAGTCGTACCAAGGTCGGCGTCAGTCGCAGCAAATAGGTCAGCGTTGGTACGTAGCAGTTGTTCGAGTTCGTTTTTGTCAGCGTCCGTCAGATGCGACAGTTGGGCTTGCTCAATTGGGTCAGCGGATGTGGTAGCCGGGGTCAAGTCAATGTGATGTGACATGTCAACAAGATTTTCCAAGTCCGTTTCGTCTATTTTCTCAGCGAATGCAATTACTTGGTTGTGGTACATCGTGAAATCTCTGGTAGTGGTATTTATGACCCTCACTGGTAAGCGCTTATGGCGGTCTGGTTTGGCCACTACCTCGGCTATAAACAAGCCTGGTTCCTCGGAAATCAGTGGCATGTTGTCCAGTGATCGCACATAGCATGTTTGTTCCACGAGTTGAACTCTGTTCACAGCTGCCGGACACTCCACGACCGTGTTGGCCGGGATATGAATGCGTCCTTTTATTCTGACTAGTGAGGTCGCCTCCGTACTAGTCCGCTGTGGTCGAAGTGGAACCATGTTTCCTTCAATGCATAAGGCTTTTTCTTCGAAATCTTATTTTACTCCGAACTCGGTCAAGAAATAATTTCCCAACATGCACTGTTGTGTCAGGCCTTCTACGATTTGGAAGCTGAAATGTTTTCTGAACTTACTCATCTCGACTCTGAACGTTCCTACACCGATATTTTTCAAACGATGCCCGCTGGCTGAAATGAGTGGAATGCGGTCTTTTTTATGTCCTGAAAATCTGAGGGTTTGATCCTCTGCAATTTTGTCAAAGAACTCCTATGAAATTAATTAGATATCTGATCCAGTGTGTGTGTATGTTGTGTGTATGCTCTCTGATTACAGATTATGAGCCAGCACATGGGTGTGTTAGGTTTGATGCGAATTTGTTGAACTCGGTCCCGTTTCTGGTTTCGTTTCTCGGGATCTCGTTTCCTCCTACTATTTTTCCTATCCTTCCTCTGTGGTTTCTGATTCTGTTTGCTTTCACCTCCACCGTTGCCGTTCACAACGGAGCTTTTTAGTTTCCCGCCTGTCTAGGGGGATTTGGGCAGGAACGACACTGTCGTCCCACGTGTCCGGTTTTTGCACATTTTATGCATATCGGTCGACCATCGGTGGTCCATTGGAATGATGTGCCGGGCTGATTTGGCTGTTGTGGCCTCCGAACTCTGGGGCCTACAACTGGGCGCTGCGGAGGAGGTCCATTGCTGGGTCCGGGGACATTAGGTCCTGGTGGGCGCGGATACTGCGGGTAGGATGGGTGGAATACTCGGGTTCCAGGCTGAGGCTGGGTTTGTGGTTTTGGGGTCCAATTTTTTGCGCTGCTAGCTTTGACACCGTTTCGCCCAGAGATACTACTAACTTCTTTAATTTGTCAATTCGATCGTTTCCTGATTGAATCACATCGACGTCCATTGGCTCATCTTCCTGTTTCGGTATTCCCCTAGTCAAGAGAAGTGTTCGCTCCAAATTGTGTTCGCGTACCGCGAATTGTATCGCTTCTTCTAGGTTCCGGAAGGAGTGTCTGTACAACTTGGCGGCCAGCCAGTTACTTTGCACGCCCTTATTAAAAATATATATTAGGATTTCCTGCGTGGCAGCGCTGTTCAATTCTGTATACGCCTCTTTCGCTAGGGTGAGGATTCGCTCGCCAAAATTTTGAGCCAGTTCAGAGCGGTGTTGCTTCAACTTTCGTAAGGCTTCCTGAGAGCATTTTTGGTCTGCCAGATCTGAATATCTTTCTTTCATAATGTGTTTCATCTCTACCCACGTCAAATTTGGTTGATGAGTTAGCATTCGTTGAAGAAATTCAGCTGCAGGTCCACCGAGGGTTTTCAGACAGGTTATTCGTAGCTGTTCGTCGTCCATGCTGAAGCTGATGCGATCCAGTTGTTTGATCCAGTCACACATTTTATAATGGCTTTCCCCGGTAAATGGTTTTATGTTCTGCCTCATTCCTTGAGCGCGCATCTCCATCCTTATCTGGTTAAAGCTGTCAGATAATCTCTCAACAGTAATTTCGGTCAGGATTCTTTACTTTACTTAGCTCTCAGTATTCTACTAAATTTAAGTTTCGCAAGTTGTATGAAGAAACTGTCTCAATTATGCTTCCTAATTCACGTAAAAATTAATACGTACAGTATTTAGTACACAGCGAGCATTTGACAACAATCCTATGACAATTCTATCTGTGGTCAAAATTGAAACGAGTGTACTACGAAGGATTTTCGCGATTTTTCCCGCTTACTGAATTCCTAGGTAGCCGTTTATCTTCCTCCTCCTGCTGAAAGGCGATGTGGTGAACTGATGTGATGACTTCCGGGTCACTAGCGGCACCAGTTGTGGTGAAGTCTCGTTGGCTCGTGATGAAGTCTAGGCGCCTCGCGTCGCGATATCTCCCGTTCAAAGTATGGCGGTACGTTTGCGTTATATTTAACGATTGATGCTAGTAAGGGCCGAAAGGTGACAGGTGCCGACAGCAATTTAGCAGTTTCTGTCGGCACTACAACAACGGTTTACAACAGCGGTACGATCCGTGCGGCTCTACCGCGCGGCCAGTTCTCTTCCACCCCCGGCCGGGGCCGCCGCCGGGAGGTAGCGGTCTCCCTCGGGCGCCGTGATTGGCTGCCGCATTTACGACGCGGCGCCAAGGCCGACCGCATATGACGTTGTGGGGTTGTTCTCGTTGGCTCGTGATGTAGTCTAGGTGTCTCGTTGTTGCGATAACTCCGTTCAAAGTATGGCGGTACGTTTGCGTTATATTTGACGGTTGTGAGTAAGGGCCGAAAAATGACAAGTGCCGACAGTATTTTAGCAGTTTCTGTCGGCACTACAACGACGGTTTTACAACAGCGGAACGATCCGCGCGCGCCCGCTGTCCAGTCGGTTCTCTACTGCAGAGCCGGCGGCTACCCGCCGCCGGGCGACGGTCCCCTCCAGGCGCTGTGATTGGCGGCCGCATTTAAGACACGGCTCCAAGGCCGACCGCGTGTGACGTCACAACGTTACGACGGCAGAGGCTACCATCTGCGGGCCGACTCACTCGCCGTGTTCCGGTTGGCTGAAGGCCACATAACACGCGTAAAACATGAACGATGTTACAAATTGCATCAGGGAAGGGGTTAAACGGATTTGGATGGTGCCCATCCTCCCACTGTTTTTGGTTGAAATGCACCAGATTTCGACCATTAATTGGCAAAGGGTCATTTTACAAAAATACTTAATTACAATATAATTTCCTGTGTAGGGGCCCCGGCTACCTTCACCGTTTCTAAGTTACAGGAATTTTGTTCTTGTTTACCACAACCTTCACGCTCACATTCAACGTCTTGTACCACGTCAACGTTCGTGCCGTGTACACACTGGCGGATCTGATGTTGTCAATATTGCTGTAAGCAGAACTTGAGCAGCATAGAATCCTCGATGTGTGTAAGAATCTATTATGCTACCATATTGGGCTTCCAAACAATTATTTTTTAATAACTTTAAAACTTGAGATTACTTGTCCCAGAACGCTATTTTTCAACCTCGACAAAGGTTGCTACATTTTAATTTAGTTCATTTCTGTTGGTTTGCGGGCCAACCCCCCCCCACACATTTTGCAGGACGTTTGCTGAAAGGGTGCCTTTGACTAACCATCTGAGATCTGTAACGATGTTAAAGTTAATACGAACGAGCCAGCCTCTGGAATGTACTGTATGTGTCACCGCGATGGGGCCGCATGAGGCACCCACACACCTGTCACAACAAGAGCGTCAGGCATGCGGCCCACCCGATCTATCACAGATAAGGCCAAGTGCCGCTCGCATTGTTCGATTATTAGCCACCGCGATGAGATCACCTTACGAGGTTATAACTGATAAGAACCGGAGCTCGTGTCGATGAGTTCGCATACCACAAGGCTACTGGCGCCACCAGTCGGGTACGTCCACAAATCATCGCTGGTTGCCACGCGACCGAGCAGCCAGGCTGCCGTGCAAAACTGCAATCTCAGCGTGCGAGAAGTGCATTAGAACTGAACCCATGACCTGCGGCGAATCAACAGTCAGCAACGTCCAGCGAGGGCAATGGCCGCTGGCGTGTCGGGCCAATCACGGCCCGGTTCACTTGCAGGTTGGCGTGTTATGTAGAACCAGCCAATAGCAGTGCGGGTTGCATGCCGTCAATGTACTTACGTGGGCGGACTCGTGTGTATATATATGAGTGCAAATGAAAATAAACGGGGGAGCTCGAGACGGGGCTCGAGACTCAGCTCGAGACTCGACCTAGACTCGGACTACGAGGTAGAACCATCACGTCTTTGCGATTTCGGAGCGGACTGGCGTTCGTCTGTCGCGACTCAACGTAGTTGGCGGGCCGAGGAAGCATTCAGCCCGGAAAGTCACTCATCACGGAGTTTTAACGAGTGAGCTGTCCACCTACTGTTCTGGGGTATACAAAGCGGAAGCGATTGGTCTATCCCTAGATTTCCCACGGCCAGGGAAAAAACTACCCTATAGATCACACACCGGAGAGAAACCCTACAGGTGTGAGATATGCGGCCAGGCGTTCGCTGCCAGAAACAGTTTGATTACACATATCAGAGCACACACCGGAGAGAAACCTTACAGGTGTGAGACATGCGGCAGGACGTTCGCTGCCAGGAACAGTTTGGCAGGACATATTAGAACACACACCGGGAGAGACCTTACAAGTGTGAGCCATGCGGCAGAACGTTTCTTGTGAAGATAAGTTTGGCTAGACATATGAGATCACACACCGGAGAGGGAGCCTACAAGTGTGAGACATGCAGCCGGGCGTTCGTTGCCAAGCACACTTTGATTGCATATAGGAGAACACATACCGGTGAGGGACCTTACAGGTGTGAGGAATGCGGCAGGACGTTTACTGCCAATAACAGTTTGGCTGGACATGTTAGAACACACACTGGAGAGAGACCTTACAAGTGTGATACATGCAGCAGAACGTTTCTTGTGAAGATAAGTTTGGTTAGACATATGAGATCACACACCGGAGAGGGAGCCTACAAGTGTGAGACATGCAGCCGGGCGTTCGTTGCCAAGCACACTTTGATTACACATATGAGAACACACACTGGGGAGAAACCTTATAAGTGTGAAACATGCGGCAGGACGTTCGTTGCCAAGCACACTTTGATTACACATATGAGGACACACCGGAGAGGGACCTTACAGGTGTGAGCCATGCGGCAGAACGTTTCCGGTCAGGATGGGTTTTTGTCTCTTTTTTTCTCTTTTTTATAAAATAAATTTAATCCGAGTTCTTGTTGGGGTGGCTTTATGAACCAGGGTCCTATTGCTAAGCAGAGCTTGTTGCGTGAATCCTGGCCCCACCACCCGATCCATAAGTCCAGTTCAACGGCATAATTTTGACCGAAAGTTTAGCGTGCCGTCAATGCACCGACACGGCCGCCCGGTAGCTCATCCCCGGCCTTATCGGGCCAGCTGCGAACTGACCCTCCCAGTCGGGGGCTAAATGCGAGCGCGCGAAGCGACTCGAACCCTGCGTTGCCAGGACAGGGGAGACCAGAGCAGGCCAGCGCTCTAACCAACTGAGCTACCGGGGCGGCTTGGTTCAGCATATGAGATCACACACCGGAGAGAGACCCTACAAGTCTGAGATATGCGGCCAGGCGTTCGCGAGGAGGACCGGTTTCATTACACATGTCAGAGCACACACCGGGGAGAGACGTTACAAGTGTGAGACATGCGGCAAGACGTTTCTTGCGAAGATAAGTTTGGTTAGACATATGAGAACACACACTGGAGAGAGACCTTACAAGTGTGAGACAGCCGCCGGGCGTTCGTTGCCATGTACACTTCGATTACACATATGAGAACACACCGGAGAGAGACCTTCCAGGTGTGAGGCATGCGGCAGGACGTTTGGCAGTTTGGCTGGACATGTTAGAACACACACTGGAGAGAGACCTTACAAGTGTGATACATGCAGCAGAACGTTTCTTGTGAAGATAAGTTTGGTTAGACATATGAGATCACACACCGGAGAGGGAGCCTACAAGTGTGAGGCATGCAGCCGGGCGTTCGTTGCCAAGCACACTTTGATTACACATATGAGAACACACACTGGTGAGAAACCTTATAAGTGTGAAACATGCGGCAGGACGTTCGTTGCCAAGCACACTTTGATTACACATATGAGGACACACCGGAGAGAGACCTTACAAGTGTGATATATGTGGTAGAGCGTTTGTTTTCTGGGGGTAATTAAGTACACATGTCAAATCCCTTGCCGAAGAGGGACGCTGAAACTGCGATGCATGGGGCAGGACGTTACTGTAAGGGTGGATTTAGTTATACATGCGCTAATTCACACCGGGGAGATCCTCTACAAATGTGAGACATGTGGCCGGCTGTTCGCTGCCAGGAGCAGTTTGGTTAAACAGATGAGAACACACCAGAAAAGAACGTTACACATGTGGACAATGTGGCCGAACGTTTGCCTGCTTTGTTGAAGATATGAGAACACGCCGGGAGCGACCCCAGATATGGCACCCTACAGATGTGGGACATGCGGCAAGTCTTGCTCGGCAGCAAAAGACACGTTTAGTTTAACGCATCAGAACCCACACGTAAGTGCGGTTCTGGGAGTGAGGCGCGTACTGTACAACATTGACTGACACTGGGGTGGGATTAGGCACCTGACAGCGTACGCAGGAGAGTGGGACACAGTTTGTGACAGGAGAACCCACACGACACCTGACATCGACTCTACACCTGTGCACATTGTAGGATGGTGCATTGGCGGATCTAACCCACTGGTTTATGGGTCGGGGGGCAACTTTCGGTGGCAGCCCCCCGCCCCATTGGCGTACCTAGTAATTGCATCAGTGAAGGGGTCAAGCGGCTTTGGATGGTTCCCATCCTCCCACTATTTTTGGTTTAAATGCACTGGATTTTGACCATTATTTGGCAAAGGGCCATTAAAAAAATACTGAATGACATCATAATTTCCTGTGTAGGCAGGCTGCCTTCACTGTTTCTAAGTTACAGGATTTTTGTTCTTGTTTACCACAACGTTCACACTCGCATTTAACGTCTTGTACCACGTCAACGTTCGTGCACGTGTATACACTGGCGGATCTGATATTGTCAACTATTGCTGTAAGCAGAACTTGAGCAGCATAGAACCTCGATGTGTGTGAGAATCTATTATGCTACCATATTGGGCTTCCAAACAATTATTTTAAAAAATACCTTAAAAAATTTAGATTACTTGATCCAGAACGCTATATTTCAACCACGGCAAAGGTTACTGCATTTTAATTTAGTTTACTTCGGTTGGTTTGGGGGCCAACACACACTATGCCCCCCCCCATTTTAAGCGCTTCGGGGGCCATGGCCGGAATGGCCTCTCCCTGGACCCGCCAGTGAGAGTGTGTTGCACAAAGTGTGCGTGGTTAGCAAAAGCATTGGGAAATGTTTACTGCTGAGTGGTTGGAGCCGGCTGTACTCGTGGATTGTGCTGGTGAAATATATAGGCAGTCTGGCCACCATCGCCACTAAGACGTGATTTTCCAGATGTGCACAAGGAGATGAGAAGCACTCGAGCGTTAAGTACAGTTCATGAAATCAATTGCCAATATTCTGACGACCTCGTGTTGACGACCTCATGCTCACCAGCAGGTTTTGGGACAACATACACGAGTCTTCGAGACGGATCTGACCAGGAGTGACGATTTACGAACACGATTGCAGAAAGCAATCCTTGATGCAATAAAATATTTTGAAATAAATGGGGAAGAACTCACCAAATGCACAGGCGCACCCCTACACGCAAAGCAAATTAGATCAGGGGCGCTCCTGATTCAGGCAAATGACGCAATAGGTGGTTGGATTCTCCAAGCCATCCACCACATAAAACAAACACCCATCACCATAACACTGGCCACACACCTAAACACTAAGCACATCGCAAGGCACAATACGAGCACGAGAGTTGGCCTGGGTGTCGGCGGAGACCATGGCCCTCGAACTTGAGGACCAGGGTTTCTCCGCGGCATTCAGGCCCACCTCATAGCCAGGCTAGCCGGTTTCACGCCTAATCATACTGACATTCGGGATACAAACATCACCAACAGACATCAAAGCTGGCTACATCAGGTATGCCGTCACACCACGTGCACCCTCCCGCGGCGGTGTAAGAACTGTCAACGTTATGGGCACTCTGCGGTGGGTGGGGGTGCCGTTACACCACGTGCACCCTCTCGCGACGGTGTAAGAACTGTCAACGCAATGGCCACTCTGCGGGGGGGGGGGCTGCCGTCACACCACGTGCACCACTCCCGCGACGGTGTAAGAACTGTCAACGCTATGGCCACTCTGCGGGGGGGGGGTGCCGTGCCACGACGCCCCCATGCCGGACATGTGCCAGACAACACAACAACCAGACATGCACTTGTGGCGAGCGGCGCTGCGCTAGCTGCGGGGAAGGCCACGCGGCCTGAGACAGGGCCTGCCCTCGGTGGACGGCCGAGCGAGAGATCCTCCGCCTTGTCCACCTAGAGGGCTGGGCCATGTCCCGGGCCAGAGCGTGGGTCCTCGACCCGCGGCCGGCGCGGCCCGCTCGCCGCTCAGAACCGGGTAGACACAGACCGCCACCACCGCCACAAACACACGCTGAGTACCCGTCTCTGCCAACACCCACACGGCACAGACACACCGCAGACGCCCACACCCAAGCGGACGGATCACAGCCACACCACAAGTCAACACCTACAAACGCCACCACACGCAAGACACGACTCCTAACACAAACACCGGCATACACCTCAGCGAATCGTTCAGCACAACCACCACCACTGCCAGCACACCAACCGGCCCCATCCCACCCTCCCACCCTCCACCACCACCATGTCACCACCACCACCATGTCCGGGCAAGAACAATCGCTCCCGGCCCCCCAAACACACCACTAAATGTCTTCGAGTATTGCCGTCAGCCCCTAAAAAACGTACCAGACCTCGAAAAATCGCAACGGGACACAAAAAGTGGCACCGGGGCCAGAAAAAATCAGGCCAGGACTCGGATCTTAGAAAGTTCAGAGTAAGTCACGAAAAAATGCGTCTCGCCCAGGAAAATGGGGTCGGGACCCATCGAAACCACGCCCCTGTGCCCGAAAAGTCGCGCCTGGATCCCGATATATTATACCAGTGCCACCAAAATCGTGATGGGGACCCACAACTGTGCGTTAGGAGCCACAAAGAAGCATAACTGGACCCTAAGAGCACAACGGGAGGCCGAAAATGTACTGGGCTCTCCAATGCGTACCGAGTCTCGCAAAAAGCGGTAGAGCCTTACAACGTGCGTTGCAGCTCTAAATACGGACAGACCGGGAGCTCTAAAAAACACAACCGAAGCTCTCAAAGCACACCGGGGCCATGAGACTGTATGCGGGCCTAAAAAGCAGGCTGGGCCCTGAAAAAAAAGCGACATGGTCCAAAGAAAGGAACAAAAAGACCGGGCACTAAATAGCACATCGTGGTCTTCGAAAACGCGCCGGTGCATACAAAATATCGTCAGTGCACAAAAAGCACCAAAACTCTTTTTTTAAAAGTCGGGTCTTAATAATGTGCCGAGTCCCTCAGAAAAGTTGGCTGGAGCCATAAAACACATCCGTAGACGAATAAAGATGCAACGGGTCGGAAAAAACACGTAGCTAGTGCCTAGGTTTGATAGCCAATTTGGGAGCATATTTATCCAAAGAGATAAGGTGTATCAAAACTCAGCAAGTATACCAATTTCTGAACCACCAGAAAATGTGGCAAGAAGAACTAATCGTTGAGTTGAATTAGTATAATTTTCCCTGCGAACCCCATAAGAAGCATTTCATACGCCAAATATGACACAATACTATCATGTGGAAGCAATTAGCAAAACTTAAAAGAGCTAGCAGAAACGGGAGAATCGCGCCAAGTGTGGCGATTGCGACAATGCGCAAAGCGGATGTACATGTGCACGAACGTTGGCGTTTTGGCGATCGGGTGTTATTAGCTGGAATGCCTGAAATTTGAATTTCTACATTTTAAAGTGATTTGTACAAGGGTAATTTCAGCAGTGTGGGGTGACTTAAGGGATGCCAAAAGAAAAACCTTCGAGCAGGATGGGATAGTTACGCCTGACGTCCGGTGACTCAGACACGATGGTGTTATATTGGGCCCCCTCCACAGGACAATGAATTTGCTAATTAATTATTTCATTTTAAGCATAAGAAATGGGTCGCTTTGGAAAAAAACAGTGGTCGAATTCCGGTGACTTTTTAAATGGGAGCAGATGGGCCCCTTCCAAATCCATTTTTCGCTGGCACAAATCCGAGGTACGTCACTGGATTATATCAGATCCTCGCAAATACGGCCACATTTCTGATGGACAAGTCAACAAGGTAGGCGGTGCGCACCCACGCTCGTGCCATATTTTACCTTTCGTTCTATTCCTGGAAATTTCACTTCCAATCAGCCCGGTGCACCGCGTTTAGCTCTGACGCGCACCTGCGAGCATGCTACTAGCCAGTACTAGTCAGCACCAGTCCAAGCTACTAGCCAGTACTAGTCATCACCAGTCCGAGCTACTAGCCAGTACTAGTCAGCACCAGTCCGAGCTACTAGCCCGTCGCATCACCTGTCTCTGTCCCCGGGCACGAACAATCATGGAAAGTGGCAAGATATGTATTGTGTGGTGAAAATATACAAACATCATGGCAGAAGCGGCCGTTCTTCCAATGTGTCACAACAGCTGCTTAAATCAAACTCAGTGACGTCATCCGGCATACTTGACTCGTGGTGCATTACTCGTCGTGGTGCATTACACGTGATCAGGTCACTTCACAAAATGAGGTCTATTCTTCGACCATCGTCATTACAGAGTATGTGTGCAGTATGTACATAGTGTACAGTCACGTCAAGTACAAATCAAAGTACTTCGACCATCGTAATTACGTGCAGATGATGATGATCTCATCATGCACGGTGTGTGCTGTGTGACCGTGTGCTGTGTGACTGTGTGCTGTGTGAAAGTGAGCTGTGCGTGTTGTGTTTTTGTGTTTGTATGCGTGTGCGCATTTGGGTTTGTATCAACAAAAGCACATGTGCGCGAGTGCACACACGCACGTGCGTTTGTGTTTATGCGTATGCTTTGATTTGCACTTGACGTGACTGTACCCTATGTACATACTGCACACATACTCTGTAATGACGATGGTCGAAGAATAGACCTCATTTTGCGAAGTGACCTGATCACATGTAATGCACCACGACGCAATGCATAGTCCGAAATTCTGCAACAAAACCGATGAGCCCCTCCTACCGCATAAAGCGTGCCGTACGAACATGGTGTCAGCCTGTACGCGACGTTCCGTAAGAACATGGTGTCAGCCTGTACGCGACGTTCCGTAAGAACATGGTGTCAGCCTGTGCGCGACGTTCCGTTAGAACATGATATCAGCCTGTACGCGACGTTCCGTAAGAACATGATGTCAGCCTGTACGGGACGTTCCGTAAGAACATGATGTCAGCCCGTACGGGATGTTCTGTAAGAACATGATATCAGCCTCTACGGGACGTTCCGTAAGAACATGATGTCAGCCTGTACGGGACGTTCCGTAAGAACATGATGTGAGCCTGAACGGGATGTTCCGTAAGAACATAATATCAGCCTGTACGGGACGTTCCGTAAGAACATGATGTCAGCCTGTACGGGACGTTCCGTAAGAACATGATGTCAGCCTGTACGGGACGTTCCGTAAGAACATGATGTCAGCCTGTACGGAACGTTCCGTAAGAACATGATATCAGCCTGTACGGGACGAGAGGTCACACATGTCCTGGTGTAAATCGAAGAAGATCTTGATATGCCAACGATGCCGACCTATGTGTCTCACTACAGTGGGCAGCTGCCACATTGAAACTGAGGATGCATTTGCATCGTCAGTTGTGTTGGTGCGTCAGCAATACCGAAGATCAATAGTGCAGTTTGTCGGTGCTTGGGCAGGTGCAGGTGCTCAACTTGTTCAGTCCGAAACGTATAGGTTCAATGTCCTTGCATTCGAACAAATACCAAAATGTACCATGGTGGGCACCTCAGGATGCCACTAATCACCGGAAATCACACAAAGAAACACGGAAACACAGTGGAAAACATTGGAAGGCATCGAAAAGCACAGAGAATAACCAGCAAGTACCGGAAGATATGCACCGGAAGTACCGGAAGATATGATGATATGCTTTTTCTCTGTTTCTCATCATACTCCGTACACGGTAGTTTTGGAGTACATGTTCTACAGTCCTAATTCGTGCATGCACAATCAAAATATAATGCTACAATACTGACCGCCAACACAGTATGTCTACTGACATTGCCCCGGCTGTTTGTAGTTAGTTATTTGAGCTATACGTCGCATCGGCAACTATTGGCGTTTAGGTCATTTCCACAAGTTTGAAATTCGAACAATTAATGTTTTGGAGTATTTGGAATATGGCAGGTGTCGTGTTCCGTTGCTATATTGGAGCAGCGGCGCCAAAAGTGCATTTTGTTTACTTTCATAATACGCTTTCGAAAACTGGCGAGGAAGGAGCAAGATATCTTTACTAGAAGGTAGATCGAAGTTTTCCTTCAAGCCCACATGACGTCATCCGAAGGTTTTTTTAATATGGTATCAATATGGTTGCAGAAGACTTTTCTCAAATCATACGCAATGGTTACTTTTATTTTGCTTCCTCTACAAGCAAATATATTTATGTTCCGCTGACTTATTAATCTAAATCTATTAATCTGATTAATCTTGTCGTACTATCGGACACAAGAGTAGCGGGAATTTTTGCGTCCCAATCATCCTGATTTTTGTTGATTGTTTTTGCCAATATGTCGTTTTGGCACCTATGGTACCTTTCGCATCGTCCGTTACTTTGCGGCCTATATGCACTGGTGGTGATATGGCGAATATTCAAACAAGTTTCCAGCTCGTCTACAACGGCATTTCTGAATTATGTTCCTAAGTCCGAAAGTATCACGCGTGGACATGAGTGGTGTGGGATGATTTCTTCCATAAGGATTTTCGCGACAGTATGGGCATCCTTTCGCTTATTGCAGAAACTTTCCGGCCAAGAAGAAAACAAGTCGATGATCGTGATGACGTAACGGTTACCTTGTTGTGTTTCTGAGTATGGTCCACAAGTGTCAATCGCAATCATTTCAAAGGGATAGTGAGGAACTGGCATCTCCTGCATCGGAGCTGGGGCTGCTTTGGCTTTGCGTCCTGTGCAAGGCACGCAAGCTTTGAGGTAGGCCACTGTGTCTCTCCACATTCCGTTCCAATAATACCTGAATTTAAGCTTTTCGTATGTTTTGGTGAGTCCCATGTGTCCTGCAAAGAAACCATCGTGCATCTCCTTCAATACTTCCTGTCTCAGGGATTTTGGCACGCATAGTTGTAAGCCTGGAAATGGTCCAGAGCGAGGTCCATCGCTAATTTTGTATATCAGTTTGTCCAATTCTATGTAACGCAAAACGATGTCCCGATAATCTGAGTGATTTTTGTCATTCATGATTTTCCGAATATTTGCTATTTCCTCATCGGCACTCTGCAGTTCCGCTATATTCTCCCATTTCACTAGTACTTCCTTAAATTTTACTTCTCTGCTCAGGTCTTCCTCTGGTTTTCTGAACTTAGTGTGAAGGAGATAACCCATAGGAACATGGTCGGAATCTATGACGTTCACGTCCTGGTCAGTTTCGTGCATTCGACTGAGGTGGTCAGCCACGATATTTTTGCTTCCTTTAATGTATATGATTTCGCAGTCGTGCTCTGAAAGCATGATCGCCCATCTCTGCAACATGGGATTTTTCATTTCGGACAGGTTCAAAAAAGTAAGTGGACGGTGATCGGTCAGAATGGTGAATTTCGATCCAAGCAAATATTGGCGTATTTTTTGCACACTCCACACGCAGGCATAGGCCTCTTTCTGTACCACGGGCCACTTCCGTTGTGTCTCATTTAATTGTTTCGACAGGTACTGTACCACTCTTTCACCTTCTCCGTGTTCCTGCACTAACACGGCTCCAACTGCTTCCTGGGATGCATCCGTGTATAATTTGTACTCTTTCGTGATGTCGGGATATGCCAGCACGGGTGCGGTAGCTAATTTTTGTTTCAGTGTTTCAAAAGCAATCGCACATTCGTCTGTCCAATCAAATCGGGCATGTTTTTTGGTGAGGTTTATAAGTGGCGTGGAGATTTTGCTGAAGCTGGGAATGAAGCGACGGTAGTATGAACACATACCGATGAATGAGCGGACTCCCTTGACATTGGTCGGGGCTGCCATATGTTGAATCGCTTCCACTTTCTCGGGGTTTGGCTTGATGCCAGAGGCTGACACTAGGTGTCCCAAGTACTGTACTCTTTCCTTCAAGAAGTCACATTTCGACAGTTTTAGTTTCAATTTCGCTTTTCGCAGTCTGCGAAAAACTTCTTCCAGATGTGCCAAATGTTCGTCAAATGTTTTGGAGTAGACGATTATATCATCGATGTAGGCGGTTGCAAACTGATTTTGAATTCCGGACAGCATTTTGTTCATTAATTCTGCGAACTTGGAGGGTGCATTGCAAATTCCGAATGGCATTTTGCGAAAGTTCCAAAGTCCCATAAAACATGTGAAGGCTGTTTTGGGAATACTCTCCTCGGACATCGGGATCTGCCAATAACCAGCTTTCAGGTCCAAAGACGAAAAGAAGTTCGCACCTCCCAGAGAGGCAAGAATGTCCTCAATTAGCGGGAGTGGGTAGCTATTTTTCTTGGTCACCTTGTTGAGTTTTCTGAAGTCAATCGCGAATCTGTTACCTCCATCCTTTTGCGAACGATCACGATCGGGGCGGCCCAAGGACTGTCTGAGTCCTCAATGATACCAGCGTCTAACATCACTTTAATTTGTTCCTCTACGTATTTTCGCTGAGAGAATGGGGTTTTGTAAGGAGCTTGTCGGATCGGCGGGTTGTCTCCAGTGTCAATGTCCATTTTGATGACATCAGTCGTTCCAAGATCTGCGTCAGTCTCGGCAAATAAGTCAGTGTTAGTACGTAACAGTTGTTCGAGTCTGTCCTTGTCAGCACCAGTCAGGTGAGCCAGCTTGGCTTGATCAAGCGGGTCAGAGGGAGCGGTTGGCGGTGTCAGTTCAATGTCCTGTGTCATGTCAATCAGGTTTTCCAAGTCAGAATCGTCAATAGTCTCAGCGAATGCAATCACCTGCTCTGGGTGCAAGGATAAATCACGAGTTGTAGTGTTGACAATTCGCACTGGTACGCGTTTGTGTTGGTCAGGCTTCGCTATTATTTCGGCTATGAACAAGCCAGGTTCCTCAGAGATCAGCGGCATGTTGTCCAGCGAGTGTACATGACAATTTTGATCGACTAGTTGGACACGGTTGATGAAGGCTGGGCATTCCACGACAGTGTTGGCGGGAATGTGAACTCTTTCCTTGACTCGTACGAGTGAGCTCGTCGGTTCACTGTTCTGTTTTTGCGGTCTGAGAGGAATCATGTTTCCTTCGATGCAGAGGGCTTTCTTCTCAAAGTATAACTTCGCTCCAAACTTCGTCAAAAAATCATTCCCCAACATGCACTCCTGTTTTAGGTCCTCCACAAGTTGAAATTCGAAAGGTTTTCGGAATTTGCTCATCTCCACCATGAAGGTTCCAACTCCAATGTTTTTCAGGCGGTGGCCACTGGCGGATATCAGTGGTATGCAATCTCGTCGGTCCTGTGATAAATTTATAATATTTTTATCCGCGATTTTATCAAATAATTTTTTCGAGATCAACGATATGTCGGCTCCCGTGTCAACGAGAGAATAGGCTCTCTGGACTCCGATGTGAAGCCATGCCATAGGCGTGTTTGCCTTGATGTGAACTTGTTGGACGCGTGCCAACCTTTGTTTACGTTTTTCGGGGTCGCGCTTTTTCCTGATATTCTTCCTCATTTTTCTCGGTATTTCCTCTGTCTGAATTTGCTCAGCTCCATCACGGTGGTCAGTCGCGACAGAGCTCGTTAGTTTTCCGCCTGGCTAATTGGCTGAAAGCGGCATCGCCTTCCAATGTGACCAATTTTGGCACACCTGACACAGATGGGTCTACCATCGGGAGTCCAGCGGTAAGCTGGGTGCTGGTCGGTGTTGGGTGGTGCTCTCCATACTCTGGGGCCCATAGAAGGTCGTGGCTGCTGTGGTCCATAGTGGGGTCCTGGCTGAGGTTGTCCATAATGGGGTCCTGGCTGAGGTGGTCCATATTGCGGTCCTGGCTGAAGTGGTCCATAGCGTGGTCCGGAAGGGTAGTTTCGTGGCGGACGTGGGTAACGTGGGTAGGTGGGATGGAATACCCGTGGTCCAGGCTGGGGTTGGTTCTCCCTGGGTGGCTTCTGAGTTTCTGGCTTGGTTGCTGCTAATTTTTCCACAGATTGGCCTATTGCCAAAATAAGTTTTTCCAGTTTCTCCACCTTGTCCTCTCCTGTGTCTGGCTGATTTGAGTCGACTTCCATCGGCTCCTGCCTTTGCACGCCTCTGCATACCTCGATTACTCTGTCAACCTTTTGTTCCTTTACTGCAAACTGGATGGCTTCCTCCAGGGTCCGGAAGTTTTGTCTGTACAGCTTGTTTGCCAATGAGCTACTTTGGACACCTTTGTTGAAAATATCAATGAGAGTTTCCTGAACCGTGGGATTTTCGACATCTGGGTAAGCTTCCCGTGCCAGTGCGATTAATTTCTCCCCGTAGTTCTGCACCAGTTCATTGCGAATCTGACGTGGTTTTCGCAAACCCTCCTGAGCGCATTTGTTGTCCGAAAGGTCCGAATACCTTTCCCGCATGACTTGTTTTATTTGAGCCCACGTCATAAGTGGTTGTTCCGTGAATACGCGCTGCATGAACTCGGCTGCAGGTCCAGTGAGCGTTTTGATGCAAATGATCTGCATCTGTTCGTCATCCATGCTGAAGTTAATTTGGTCAAGATGCCTTAGCCATTCAATTAATTTATTATGACCTTCTTCAGGAAAAGGTTTAATATTCTGCGTCATCCCTTGTGCGCGCATCTCTAAGCGAATTTTGTTGAAGTACTCCGCCAATCTATCAGTAGAAATCTCAGTCATATTTAATTACGTTAAGTTATTCTATATTTTTCAAAATTATTCGCTCACTTTTGTGGAGATTTCTATGTTTCAATTTCGGCTCGATGTTCACACAGTAGTTCCCACACACAGTATTCAGAACTCGGTAGGTATACAGCACAATTATGCAATTTTTAAAACCGTTTTAGGTGGTCAAAATCCAAAATTATTATTTTTTTAAAAGGATGATGGATTTTGCTCGGACTTACGTAAATGAAGCGGAAGACGTTCTCTTGCTCGTCCGTGCTGAAACGGCGTGATTGAAGGTCCAGTTGGTGTTGGTCTAGTTGGGCTTGCAGAAGGTCGAAGAAGAAAAAAGTTTCGCAAAAAGTTTTGCAAAAAAAAATTCGCAAAAGTTTTGCAAAAAAGGTTTCGCAAAAGGTTTCGCAAAAAATGTTCGCAAAAAATGTTTGCAAAAATGTTTTGCCAAAAATCCGGGTCACGGCCACACTTGTAGGAAAGTCCTTATTGGCACGCGAAAGTCTAGCAACCTCTTGTTCGCGATAACTCCAGTCACGAAAGTACCAGTACCTTTTGCTGCCCTGTATTGCACTGCAGCACTCCACGATCACACGAGAACTCCAGACACCGTACAGTACGTTCTCCTCGGAAGGTAAGCCGTGATACTGCCTTTCCTATGAATTTAGAAGCTGAATTTAGTTGGGAAGCGGGCGCGCACGGAGCACACCAGTACAGATGCTCCCTCTGTGAGTTTTCAAGACCGACTGCCGGGGTTATCGCGGGCGCTGGTGACTCCGGAAGACCCCCGATCGCGGATTGGTCAAGGGCCGCAGAAGCACACCATGACGTCACATTCATGTCGACGGCCTTCTAGAAGGGGAAATAGTCTATTTCTAGTGGCGGGGACGATGCGTTACGTTTACGGTACACTTTTACAATCGCAAGGCTTACGGGATTATATCAATTACGGTTACGGGACCGCCAAACGTATAACTTTATGTGAACACGGTTACATCTAGCATTAACGACGGCGGCGTGGCGCGTCGGTCGGTTAGAGGTCACGTGGCGGGCGGATACGCCGCTCAGATATGGGAAGGGGTTCGAGGTCACCTCTGCAGACGCGACCGCCGGGCGCGCTGGGATGCTGGAGATGGGAGGGGAAGGTACAATGTCCAACGAACGGCGACCTCGCTGGGGCGGTGGCTGCTTACGTCGACACCCAGACCGGCGGACGACAGTCTTGGAGCCGGGTACTGGTCTCGCCATGAACAAAATGGGTTGGGGCTGAATTTACGGGATCAAGACGCTCAAAAACTAACTCTCTTACAACCCCCCCGAAGCGCTGAAAAGGGGGGGGCATAGTGTCTTTTGCCCCCCCCCCCCCGAAACCAACAGAAGTAAACTAGATTAAAATGCAGTAACCTTTGCCGAGGTTAAAAATAGCGTCTGAATGAAAGAATCTCCAATTTTAAAAGTATTTTTACACTTGTTTGGAAGTAGCATAGTAGATTCTGACACAGATCGAGGGTTCCATGCTGGAAATACACAGGAAATTATGTTGTCATTAATTTTTTTTAATGGGCCCCTTTGCAAATAGTGGTCGAAATTCGGTGCTTAAAAAAAAAATAGTGAGAGTATGGACACCCTCCAAATACTTTCGACCCTTCCCCTGATGCAATTTCTAGGTACGCCACTGGGGGAGGGGGATAGGGCTGACGCCGAAAACCGAAAGCTGCCCCCCCTCCAAACCGGTGGGCTAGATCCGCCAGTGCACACACACACACACACATATATATATATATACAAATACATAAATAGAAATACACAAATATATATTACGTGGGCTATATGGGGCCTCCTGTCGGTGGCGGATCCAGGGAGGGAAGTTGGGGCATATGCCACCCCATGAAAAGTGGCGTCCCTTCGATCAGGAAAATGCGTCCATCCGCGAAGGCTCGAGTGCACCCAAACACCCTCGAATTCTTCAGCCGCAGGCGCCTCTTGGCAGGAAAGGCACCCCTCAAGCAACTTTCGCGGTGGCGCCACTCCAAACACGTGTCCCCTCCCCCAGATGATAATTCCTGGATCCGTTCCTGCCTCTTGTGGCAGCTATTGGTTTCCTGCGGCGGCTATGGGACCTCTTATGACGACAGAGGGCCTCCTATTGCGGTCTAGGGGCGGTCAGATCATTTCAGGCGGTCTTCTGCGGTTACTTTTCGGAAACTCTCCTGCCACTGAGTGGAAGAAGCTATGGCGCACTTAACTCCCCCCTGCCTGTCCTTTCTTCTGCTTTTGAACGGGGGTGACAACTTTATCAACTAAAACGGACGGTAGAGGGAGCCTACCAATATCGGGAAAAATACCTTTATTTTGGAGGCATTTCATGGTCAGCCTGCCGGAAACGGCACATTGCTAGGCAGGAAGATTGCTACTGGGCCATCTAGGATACATTTTGCTGAAGCTGAAGGATAGGTCTTCCAATTGATCTAAGTCAAAATGATCTATCTTGCCATAAACATGCAAGAGAGCGTAGAGAAAAACGGTAAAATTGCATGTAAACCAATGGTGAAGGGAAACCTTCAAGCCCGGTACCAAACCCACTTCGTGGGGGCCCGGGAAGGAGTTTCGTTGTTCGGCCATTGCTTTACTACAGACCAGCAGGGGTGTCGATTTTTGAAAAACATTGGGGGGGCCGAAGTGCCAACGCACTAGGCCCCCCCCAAAAAAACTCGTCGTATTTAGCCCGCTATATTTTCGGATCGCAGAAATTCCGATTTTTTTATTCGACGATGTGTATGTTTATGTTAATTCAGCATCCTCACCAACGGGGAAAATCGTCCAATAACTGGTGAAGTCACATAATTAAAAGAGCAGTGCTCAGTACATGTCAACATAACAACTCTGAGTAATAACATGCGACTGCCGTGCCATATAGTGGGCTCGGATCTATCGTCACCGTCACCGTCACCGTTACCCTCCTCCTCACTCCACACACCAACAAACACACACCGGCTTAAATAAAAATACTTCAGCGATCAGATGCAGGCTAAAACACACCGGCATTGATGGAGCATCAGAGCACAGCAGACCTGAATAGTAATGACGGTGGGTGAAAGTATTTCATTGGTGCCTGACATTAGGGAGGGGAACTTTTCCCTTTAGTACGCCACTGCGGCTGCTCAACGTGTTTTTTTCCGCAGATTGCCCGATCGAGAGTAGATTGCAGATTGCACATCAGTTCCATACAAGTGTCAGCAATACATTTCCTTCATGTGCTTTAAACATGATTCAAGAAAGCACTGTCATCGATTTTAAAGTTGCAAAAAGAGTGGGCCGCCTGGTGTTTTGAGTGCTATTTGAGTGAATTTGCTGTCTTGTTAGTGAACTGACCATTTATTGAGATATAAGTACTTTAACTTTGCCTGCTTCTATCATGAAACATTTGTCATGTTCCAATACATCAGAAATCATCAGAATAACTTCTTGTCCACAAACCGGTGCATGCATTTCTATGAATTTTTCATATTTATTAACACTAATGATGTAGATCTGATTTGCAAATTTATTACAGAAAATATCATCAGCACAGGATTCCATTCCTGAAAATATAGTACTTTCAACATGTTATTGTTCTTTTACATTTCAACATGTTAAGTTGGGTTACACTTTTTATTGTAAAAAAATACATTGCTTGAAATTTTTACAACTTGATGTTTTGGTTTTGTTTTTCTCCAAAGGGAGGGTAGGCTAGGTTAGGTTAGGTTATGTTGCATTAAATTTTTTAAAAGAATAGCTTATCCTATGACACCTAATTCAAAGCCTTTTTGGTGTTATTTTGCTCACAACCTGAAATGTAGGCATTTGTATAGAAAGTGAGTGGTCCCATAATTTGGGTCACATTCATAAACATTGCATTGACATGATACATTCAACGAATTCATAAAACACCTTAAAATACAACTTTACCAAAATGAGCAGTAACATCATGTTCATCACCTTCTTAAACATTGCATTAAACAAATCAAGAAATCAGAAATTGCCTTAAGCTGTAAATTTACCAAAAGGTGTGCCAACCCCTGGACGGAAATGCAACACTAGGTGCCCCAATCCAGGACAGAAAAAGCACCAGGTGCAGTGGAGTGAAAATATTAATAAAAGTAAACTAAAAACAGCCCTTCTTGAAAACATACGTGATAGTTATGTGATATTAAAATGGAAACCCTGAGCACAAATCAGAAAAGGGCATGGACTGGACTTTAGGCGCTGTAATTTTTGTAACTGGAATTTTATATTTGGATGTTCTTGTTCAAGCTTACCTGCCTACTTCTTCAACTACTGTTCCTTTGGGAATTAAATAGCAGCAGGCTATTTATTCACTATTTAAAATCACACCAATATGCAGATACATCAGAAAGTGCGAAGTACAAAAACGAATCAGTACGTCACCTGAGATTGGGCTACGGATTAAACACTGCGCGCAATTGCATCAAGAATGTCTCACCTCCGTCACATTTGTCGACTGCAACCTCAAATTTAGACTTTAGGCGCTGGAATTTTTGTAAATGGAATGTTTTATTTGGATGTTCTGAGAAACGCCCACCACGATTTGTGGCATTTATTGCGCGCAAGTGTCTATCAAGTCTCTCCAGACACATTTGGTGATGGGCTTTGACCTTATATAACTTACAAGCAGGGGTTTGTCACTTCTGCAGCCGCCACAGGCCCATATTTCGGAGCTGTGACGTCACGAGTGGGATTGCCAGGCTGCGCCGAATTTCTCCACCGAATTTGGAATATGCCCGATTTCTGCTCGGGTGCGTCAGTAAATAAGCCTCGGTAAAGCGACGATAAACTATGTACCGCGTTGCCAAGGATTAAGGTTGCTTTTATGATGTAAGTCGTGCTTGCAAATTGGAAGGAAATCCAACTCCTTTGTTTTTTTTCCACAAAGTTGTCAATTTTACAGCAAAGGGTGGAGAGTCAATGCACTACCCAATTCAAATATCTTTCATTACAGTACAAAATGTGCTGGTTGGCATCAACTAAGCTACGTAAGTTGCATGGTACTTTTTCTTCTTTTTTTCTTTAACTTTCTTCTCAGCATAAAAATAGCATATGTTATTGGGGGGGGAGCAAATCAACATTGAGGGGGCCAAGATCAAAATTGGTGGAGCAATGGCCCCCACAAAAGGATACAAATTGACGCCCCTGCTTTGGAGAAAAAAATAGAAACCAAAATTAAGCGAGGTACATTTCGAAAATTTTATAAATTGAACAACCGAACCCAACCTAACCGAACCTAACGTCAGCTCCTTTTGAAGGAAAATTTCCGATTTTTTTTTATGTTTGAATTTTTTTTTTTAATTTCGAAGTTCAGCATCTAAACTAGCCTAACCTAGCTAAAGCGGTATTATTGTGCTTTAAGGTGGTAACAAGACAAGTTTTTACACACATTTAATTCCATATCGCAAACAAATGGGTTAGATTTGGCTAAGTTGGGTTAGTTTAGGCTTTCCAAGTGGGAAAACTTTTCAAGAATTTCCAAAAAAGTTTCCCCCAAAAATTTCGAATCAATCTTTAACCTTGCAGTTTAAAGTGTTCTTTTTTTCCTTTTTAAATTTTTTTTCTTCTGCAGAATACCATGTTTATGAAGGTGACTAAGATGATTGGATCCACTTATTTTCTTTGTGAATGGTTACTTTTCAGGTTGTGAGCAAAATATTACCAAAAAGGGCTTTGAGTTCGGTAACATAACATAAACATAAATGTTTTTTTTCTTTAATGCAACACAACCTAACCTAACCTAGCCTAACCAATCGTTTGAGAACAAAAAAATAAACAAAATAAAAATGTCAATTAATTTATGTTCTGAAAATTCTCAACCTTAATAAAGAAACCTAACCCAACCTAACCTAACCTAAGCTGCTTTTGAAGAAAACAAAAGTCTGAACATGTTTGTTTTTTGTTTTTTAAAAAAACTTTTTGGTATTATTGTGCTTTAAGGAACAAGGAAAGTGTTGTGGGCGCTGTATGACCAACGCAGTCAATGCGGCCGTAAGCCCAAATAACTAACCAACCAACCAAGAAAAGTGTTTACACACATTTGTCACCATAAAGCAAACAAATTGGTTAGGATTGGTTAGGGTAGGTTGGTTTAAGTTTTTCAGTTGGACAATTTGTCATTTTTTTCAAATTAAAATTAAATATATTTGCACCGAAAATAAGTGGTCCCATCGTCTTAGTCACCGTCATGAACATGGTATTCTGAAGAAAAATTAGAACAGACAATAAATCACCTTGAACTGCAAGTTTACCAATCATTTTGTATTCAACAGCAACTTAAAATAGGTTACGTTCGGCTTGGTTAAGTTCTTTAAACTTTGAAAATTGAAAATTGAAACATGCTATAACTCTCTCATGCGCAGTGAAATTGAAACACGCCTGATGCTACTAATATCTGCAATATAGGAGAAAAAAGCTATGACGTCACCAAATCTTGAAGGCGAATTTTGGTGTACCTTCTAAGGTAATAGTATCGTGTGGGGGGGGGGAATTTAATGCCGCTACAGGCCTTGGCCGCTACCAGACACTGGTTTTGTATGACTCTTTAGGGTTTGTTTAGGAAGTCATGTGTGGCAATAGCTTACTAACCATTGTTTTCTTCAGGAATATCAATTATAATGAGGTGTCTATACGGCTTCTTGCTGACTTTGCTCTCGTGTTTTCATAGGCTGGCAGATTGGCTCAAACGTGGCTTTTGTTGGTTCAGTTTGAGATTGGGTAGCCCCATATCAATATCAATGCACATTGTCATTGGGTATGTAGGTAGGTAGGTACCTTGGTAAATATCAAGCTGATGGTGTGACGGGTAGGTTACTGAATATAATTATAGTTTGTATATCCACAATATCAATGATAACCATGATTTGCATGCAAGTTTGACAATGACTGGAAATTGAGAATGGAATTAATGATGTTCAAGCTCCATATGCATGTGGTTTTGCCATTGGTGGTGTGTACCAACATCAGTATGACCATGCAATTGTTGTTTAGTTGCTTAGCGGATTTTTTTCTTCAGACAATCTGGTTTAAAATGCATTAGCATTGCTTATTTCAACATTTTATGATGTAAGCTGCACTTCCACAGTGGAGGGAAATACTGCTATTTTGTTTGTTTTTTTGCACAAAATTTTACATTTTTCAGCAAAAGGTGGAGAGTCAGTCCACTATCTAATCCAAATCTGTTTCCATTCAGTACAAAATGTGCTGGTTAACATCAATCTTTCTAGTTAGCATGATATTTTTTCATTTTTTCCCTTTAGCTTTCTTATCAGCATAATATAGCATAGGTTATTGGGGGGGCCCAAATCAACATTGCGGGGGCCAAGATCAACATTGGTGGGGCCATGATCCCCACAAAAGCATACAAATCGACCCCCCTGGTAGTCCTCCATTTTGTCGAGAAAAAATCATGTAACGTGCAAAACTATATGGGCAATGCATAAACTTCGCACGTCGCATGCGCAGCCCCACCCCCACCAAAACTACAAATTATTTTATGGACGAGCAAAGTAAAATTAAAACCATTTAGACATGTCCCCATATCAGCCCCCGCCTTCAGCACCTAAAATATCACACAAACTATAACGTAAAATTCCCTTAACGTAAATGTTCACCTGCCTGCACCTTGATAGCAAACACTCGCTATTACAGACAGGCATGTAACGTACTCGCTTTAGAGGCGGCGCAAATGACCTTTATGGTCCGGCACGCCTAAAAAATCACTCTCCCCCATGCGCAGCGAAATTGAAACATGCCTGATGCTACCAATTTCTGCAATGTATGAGGAAAAAGCTGTGACGTCACCAAGGCTTGAAGGCTAACTTTGGTGTACCTTTTAAGGTTTGCTTTGGAAGTCATGTGCGCCATAACTTAGTACATATTGCTCAGGAATATCAATTATAATGCAGTGTCCATGCAGCTTATTGCTGAGTTTTGTCTTTCATGGTGTCATAAGCTGGCAGATTGGCTCACACATGGCTCTCGTTGGTTCAGTTTGAGACTTGGATTCCCCATATCAAAATTGAATGCATGCATATGGATCTATTTGAAGAGGTACTGATGATCTGAAGCTACTGCGATGGTCTCATGGCAGTTTCACGCTGCACTGAGTCATATGTAATGTTGCAACATCGTCCGGTTTCCCGATGGGCGAATAAGTCGTATCACTGACTGTTTGTGACGTCATCAAAACGTTGCATCCATATCCAGTGGTATATTTGAACAGTGCGACATTTCCTGCCGATATGCGGCACATTCGGTTACATATCTAGTGTAAACAACGCTATGGCAGAAAGTAAAAGAATATCCACAATAGTCGGTTTTACAGCGGAAATTTGCTCTCCCGTCTAGTCGCTTTACATCCTTCCAAGTCATTCCTTGCTTCAACTAAACATTCCAGACATGAACTAAAAAGAGTACATCGAAGAACATTTATTATTATCAAGAATTAATATCACTCAATTTTCTGAACTTTTTCATTGACAAAACTTTTTTCTTGGTGGTGAGAATAAAACGATTTTAGACTGATTGTTTTAGCATAATGTTACTTAAACCATTTTATATTCCGAAACCTATATCCCAGTACGCGGCAGGGAACAAATCAGTCGGTGCACGAGCGTCCTACTCGTGGGATGTGTTGTGATTATTTATTAGTTGTGCGGCGTGAGCATGTCGGCAGTATCAGGTATGGATTTATAAACTTGGTTGACATCGATTAAGTGTACTTTTGTTATCATTTTCTCTATCTTTGCTCAGGAAGTTGGCTTATAACCGGATCCTTCGCTAATTTAACTACAGCGCCAATTTGTTATCTGACAGTCATCCGTCCGCTGCTAGATACCGTAGAGCTGAGTGCAGTCTCGACGTAACTTAGAAAGCGTATTGCAATTTGCTGATATTCGTAAGTTTAATTCTACTTGTTTCAGCAGCGTCAATAGTAAAACCTATTTCGTTATCAAAACTGATATTTGCTGGTCGCTTTGCTGGTCGTTAACTGATATTTGCTGGTCGTTATCAAAACTGATATTTGCTGGTCGCTTTTAATTTATGCAGATCACTATGCCGGGTCTTCTCCCTCTATCTCGTTCCTGAGACCACGTGACCTGGGAGCAAAGTTCCGCTGTAAAACCGACTATTGTCACTGGGCATGTAGGTACCTAGGTAGGCACCAGGTAAATATCAAGCTGATGGTGTGATGGGTGGGCTGTTGAAGATAATTCTAGTTTGTATATCCACAATCTCAATGATAACTGTGATTGTTGTTCACTGGTTCACTCACTGGTATGCAAGTTTGACAATTACTGGAAAGTGAGAATGGAATGAACCTTATTCAAGCTCCATATGCATGTGATTTTGCCATTGGTGGTGTATACAAACATCAGTATGACAATGCAATTATTGTTTTGTGGCTGAACATTTTTTTTTGTTGAACAATCTGGTTTAAAATGCATTAGCATCAGCTATTCTTAACATTTTACGATGTAAGTTGTCCTTCCACAGGGAGGGAAATCTAGCTATTTTTTTTGCACTCAATTTCGAATTTCATAGCAAAGGTGGAGAGTCAGCCCACTATGTAATCCAAATCTGTTTCCTTTCAGTACAAAATGTGCTGGTTAACATCAACTACATTTTCTATGTACCTAGCAGTGTTTTTTTCTTCTTTTTTCCTTTCACTTTTTATCAGCATCACAAATCGACGCCCCTGGCCATGGCCCCCACAAAAGGATACAAATCGAGACCCCTGCTGGTGTGTACAAACATCAGTATGACCATGCAATTGGTGTTTAGTTGCTTAGCAAATTTTCTTTCAGAAAATCTGGTTTAAAATACATCAGCATCGCTAATCTCGACATTTTATGATGTAAGCTGTACTTCCACAGTGGAGGGAATTTCAGCTATTTTGTTTGTTTTTGCACACAATTTTACATTTTTCAGCAAAAAGTGGAGGGTCAATCCACTATCTAATCCAAATCTGTTTCTTTTCAGTACAAAATGTGCTGGTTAACATCAATGTTTCTACTTACCTAGCATGGGTTTTTCATTTTTCCCTTTAGCTTTCTTATCAGCATAAAATAGCATAGGTTATTGGGGGGGGCCCAAATCAACATTGGGGGGCTAAGATCAACATTGGTGGGGCCACGGCCCCCACAAAAGGATACAAATCGACGCCCCTGCTCACTCCACTATCTAGTCCAAATCTGTTCTTTTTCAGTACAAAATGTGCTGGTTAACATCAACTAAGTTTTCTATGTACCTAACACAGTGTTTTTCTCCTTTTTTTTTCCTTTAGCTTTTTATCAGCATAAAAAATAGCATGGGTTATTGGGGGGCCAAATCAACATTGCGGAGCCAAGATGAACATTGGTGGGGCCACGGCCCCCACAAAAGGATACAAATAGACGCCCCTGCTCACTCCACTATCTTGTCCAAATCTGTTCTTTTTCAGTACGAAATGTGCTGGTTAACATCAACTAAGTTTTCTATGTACCTAACACAGTGTTGTTCTTCTTTTGTTCCTTTAGCTTTTTATCAGCATAAAAATAGCATGGGTTATTGGGGGGGCCCAAATCAACATTGGGGGGGCAAGATCAGCATTGGGGGCCATGGCCCCGCAAAAGGATACAAATCGACGCCCCTGCAGACCAGGTGTGAACGGTGCTCTCATAATTTGCATATATTACAATATACGAGACTGAATTCTTGGTACGAGTCTTCTGCAATGCGTTGAGTCAAGTCATAGAAGACACGACAGCAAGGCGGCCAAAACAACGTCCACATCTACAGCAAAAATATTCGCATACCGAGGTTCCAAAACTACATCGGGGTCTTGACCACGTGACGTTGAATATCATTAAATCAAACATACCTCACGGAGAAGTGTCGTTGTCCTGCAAACATGCGAACGCAACACATGCGGCCACATGTGTCACGGCGACATCACCAGCTGACTCGCCCAATCGCAATTCTCCCGGCAATAATGAACTGGTACATCGAACACGTCGCTTAACAATCATAATATGGCAATGCGTCCATGCATCCAACATCAGCAACTCTCGTCCAATTTCCACGCCGATTGCCCGTTTACATTTAGTCAGCATGGCACATGGTATGGGACATACATATTCATTCCATGGAAACTGTACATAGCTATATACATGGGTACATGCATGACATTCAATGAGCAGGCCAATCACATGACAGCCAAATTGCAACGAAACGCGCCTGACATTCACGTCCTATGCAGCAGGGACGTTCGGCCCATGTAAGGCACTAAGGCAGTGCCTCACCTGAGTAGAGCTGGGAAGTATTTTTGTATGTTATTTTCGTACAGATGCTTTCACCCACTGGAAAATAGGAAGGCTGATGAACTGCAAACAAATATGCTATGGTGACTCGTAATTATAATGCAAATTGAAGTTCACATTTGCATCTTAGCTTCAAAACAGCTCTATCACCGGTCGGCAAAGGCATGCTGCTGGCACATATCGCCATATAGTGCGCTTTTTTGGAGTGGAGTCCATTCTACTCTTAATGGAAATCGCTGTGTGAGGGACACTTTTGAGGTACGTGGGGAATGTTCTGCACAAAAAAAAATCCCATTGATTAGTGAAAAGAAGGAAATGTGCGGAATTGTGTCGGCAGGAGCAAGTTACCCACCCACCCACTTAGGTAGGTACGAGAAGTCGCAAATACTAGAACCGAAAGCCTGACGAAGAAGTTTGTTAGTGACCAGTGGGCTCTTACTGGGCTTTGATGTGATGCTTAGTTTTTTCTGATGTGATGCTCGGTAAATTCCATTCACTCACAAGTGTTTCCAAGACGGACATATCAGTCCAGCCAACAACAAAAAAAAACAGCCTGATTTGGAGCAAACTTGTTCTTCAATCTCAAATTATGCTGAACCTAGTTGCATTTTTTGAAGCGGTGTTGCTCTATGTTCATGCTTAGGTACCTAGTTATGCTCCTGCTAAGCTCTCCAAATCGAAGGAATTTGAAAATATGTGAGAATTGTGCTTTACGGCCGTACCAAACGACTCAAAACCAACTTTTCAAGTCTGCACAAGGCATGCAATTTGGGTAAATATATAGAAGCCCCTAAGGCACTTTTGGTTAAAAATGTGTATTTCCAGTGTCTTTATGTAATGTGAAATAATTTTAAGTTCATATCTGTGGGAAATTAGAACTTTTTGACATAAGCACTTCCAAATTGTACCTATGTTTCAATAAGCAGTCGTTTCATGAAGAAAAAGAAGGTATTACTGTGCTTTAACGTGGTAACATGATACATTTTTACACACATTTGCTTCCATCAAGCAAACAAATGGGTTAGGTTTGATTAGGTTAGTTCAGTTTATGTTTCTTAAGTCGGACAATTTTGTAAAACTGCAATTTTTTGGATTTTTTCTTCAAAAGCAGCTGATGTTAGGTTAGGTTAGGTTGAACTATGTTTTTTTAAAGTTCAGAATATAAATTGCTCTATATTTTTTCTCTCCAAATTGAGGTAAGTCTAGGTTAGGTGACATTATGTTGCATTTTTATTTCATTTTTCAACATTTCTTTTTATGCTATGCTACCTAGCTCAAAAGCCCCCTTTTTGGTGTTATTTTGCTCACAATCTAAAAAGAACATTTGCATAGAACATAATTGTTCCCATAATCTTAGTTACATTCATGAACATTACATTGGAATGATAAATTCCAAGAATTCATAAAACATCCTAAAGCACAAATGTACCAGAACAATCGAACAAAAATCAATCAAATAACATTTCAAGCAACCACAGAAAAAACATGTTGTGACAATGCAGATGTAGGTCATACCCCTCACTTCAACAGAATATTGGAAGTATACAGGAAGTGTTTGGTGTGGGGCACCATATATTGAAGGTGTAATATTACAATGTAAACATAAGCTAACCTAGCCTGATCTAACCTAACATAATCTACGGATATTAGATCACCTAAACCTATTGATATTGAATCACCTAATCATTCTGATGTCGGATCACCTAATATCACTACGTCACTGGAATATCATCAAGGTATCAACGTATCATAAATGTATCAATGCTATGTGACATGATTTCAAAGAAAGAAAATCTTGTTTATGTTATTTTCCAAGGAAATGAAACCTAAACAAGTTGCTGGGTAAACTTCAACAAGTCCAGTCCATGCATTCTTGTTTCTGATTTGCTCTCAGGAGCACATCAGAATTCTGATTTGCATTGCTTCTATATCAGTACAAAGACGTTTTTGTCTGGCATGCAAAACTGATTGGATTTCCCTTTAAATACCTCATGTTGGTGTGCCATGCTTGTGTAGAATGGACAAAAGTAGTGCCTATTTTAGGAACCATTGTTGACAGTCCATTCAATATATTTTTGTACGCATGTGAAGAAATAGTCATGTAAAGACACATTTGACGTAAAATACCTTGCTTAATGTTTGCTTCACTTTACCAAAGTACATGCACTAGCATTACTATATGAATTGTACTTTTCCAAACAATTGTAATCAGACCTTTTATCTTCCGTCAACATTATTCCTCGATCTGCCCCTGGATCTGTGGAATCCATGTTCTGTCTCAATACATATATATATATATATATATATATATATATATATATATATATATATATATATATATATATATAATATATATATATATATACATATATATATATATATATATATATATATATATATATATGTGTATATATAGATATATATATATATATATATATATATATATATATATATATATATATATATATATATATATATATATATATATATACATATATATATATATATTTATATGTATATATATATATATATATATATATATATATATATATATATATATATATATATATATATAATATCCGTTATCTATAACATCCTCACAATATCCACTATCATCAAGAATAAGAAATATCACTGATAATTC
>JAOTOM010000705.1:0-37970 GCA_034440615.1 Ashinkailepas kermadecensis
ATGGCAGAGAACACGCGCTAACGCTGTCGCGTTGGTGAACGAAGGATTAAATGAAACTCCGCAGTATTCCGATGAGCCATTGCTCTCAACCACCATCCGACCCGGACTGACCTGACCCCGCCCATCCCACACATGGACCATGCAACAACCTGTTACCCTGTTGATACATCTACCGTACTAACCTGTGATGACCTGATCAACCCTAATCTAACGTAGCCCAACGTAACCTGTTCTGACCGGACTTGAAATGACGTCACCTCAACTGGATGGGCGCGGAGGATGGGACCAAAGGTGGCCTGACCTGCCGTGACCCCACGTTGCAGCTAAGGTCAGTCACAAACATAGACGCAACCTACCCTAATCTAACCTCCCAGCCTATGCTGACCTGACCTAACCTAACGTAACGTAAGCTGACCTGCCCCGACGTGAGCTGCCCCGATCCGACTTGAACCCGACCCAATCAGAAGCAACCATACCTAACGTCACTAAAATGAACTCGACCCCATCTGACCTGACCCAAGGTATCACCGCCTGAGCCGATCTGACCTGACCTATAGTATGAAATCACTTCACAGCAGTGCACTTTTTCAATTTTCTCCCTGGGAACATTTCTCGACAAAATGGCACCCACAAACTGCTGAAAGGAGCACTTTTGGTGCATGGATATGACATTTTCACAGATGCTTGCTGCACAGAAGAGGACGGAGAATTTTGGCTAGGGAAAGCTCTGAAAAATACCGACCTATTGAGGGAACTTTAACCTGCTAGGGCCGAATATGAATCATCTGTGGACATTTCGACTCACGAGAAAGACACTGTAGCGCCAGCAGGGGCACTTTGAGCAATGCTAGCAGCATTTCAATTTGCACAAGGGCACTTTGAGCTGTTAATATATTCGCTGATATTCACAAGCCCCGCCCTAGCCGTCCAGTGGGCCACCTGAGTTGCCAGGGGGCACATTGAGCTATCAAATGGGCATTCGAAAGACACTGAACTGGGTTGAGAGCGATTTAGCCTGCTAAGGTCGTATCTATGGCATCTGAGAGCACCTCAACTGAGCAGAAAGGCACTACAACGCTAGCAGGGACACTTTGAACAGTACCAGAGCATTCCACTTTGTTCGAAGGCACTCTGAGCTATGAATGACATCCTTGATATTCCCCAGCTCCGCCTTAGCCTTCTAAAGGACAACCTGAGCTGCCAGGATTGGGACGTTGAGTCCTGTGAAGGACAACCTGAGCATCCAGAAGGGGACATTGAGCCGTCAAAAGGACATCGGAGGGCTTCAAAAAGGACACAATGAGCTCATAATTTGGGGCATCATCATCTGTCACATGGGCAAGTTGGCCCGCAATGGGTCAATTTGCCTAAAGCTTTGTGAGGGAGAGGCCCAAACTTGTTTTTTGTTCTTCGTCAAGGGCGCCTTGATGTATTAGTGGGACACCCTGACCTGAGAAAAGTTGGACTTGTCTTCAGTGGCCCCAGCGAAGAAAAATCGCAGGGATTCGGGGCACTTGGGATGGACTGTAGAACACACAAACCATGACGAAACAAAGTATGTCCTATGTAAGAAAGCCAGGCCTGACAGGGGGCCTGAGCTGACCTAGCATGACATTTTCGGATGTGATTCGATCTCAACTGACCGACACAATCCGGTCTGACTGCACGCTAAGTCACGCTAAGTCTGACGCTAAGTCACGCTAAGTCACGCTAAGTCTGACTGCACGCTAAGTCATGCTAAGTCACGCTAAGTCTGACTGCACGCTAAGTCACGCTAAGTCGCTAAGTCACGCTAAGTCTGACTGCACGCTAAGTATGCTAAGCGCACGCTAAGTCACGCTAAGTCTGACTGCACGCTAAGCTCACGCTAAGCCCTAGTCTGACTACACGAAACCAACTTAGCATTGCCTGGCCTCATAAAACCAAACCCGGTCAAGCATGTCATGATCGGACCGCACATCACCATGTTTGGCCAAGCCGTTGAAGTTCCCCGGATACACGCGGTCCCATTGTATTCGACGTTACCTCAGCGAGCGACCTCAACACACCGCGTCTCAAAGGTAGCCCGCCCGCCTCCGACGCTTTTTCGACCTCAAACACCGTGTCTCAAGGTAGCCCGCCCGACCTCACCGGACGCTATGTTATCTCCAGACCTAACACCTTTAGTGTTATCTCAGCGAGCCGACCTCAACACACCGTGTCTCAAAGGTAGCCCACCCGACCTCACCGGACGCTATGTTATCTCAGCGAGCCGACCTCAACACACCGTGTCTCAAAGGTAGCCCACCCGACCTCACCGGACAATATGTTATCTCAGCGAGCCGACCTCAACACACCGTGTCTCAAAGGTAGCCCACCCGACCTCACCGGACACTATGTTATCTCAGCGAGCCGACCTCATCACACCGTGTCTCAAAGGTAGCCCACCCGACCTCACCGGACGCTATGTTATCTCAGTGAGCCGACCTTAACACACCGTGTCTCAAAGGTAGCCCACCCGACCTCATCGGACGCAATGTTATCTCAGCGAGCGCCTCATTAGAGGCGTTATCTCAAATAACGCCTCTAATGAGGGAGGGCTATGGACTCCATAGACGTCTCCATAGACCAGGTACAATACGAGTACCTGGTGACAGCGCGCCTCTAATGAGGGAGGGCTATGGACCCTCATAGACCAGTATGCCCCTCCTTTTGGTTCTATAGACCAGGTGCAATACTGACACTCTGGGGAAGGGTGATAACGCCTTCTAACGCTTCTTTTAGGGAGGTCAAGACACGGCTGTGGACCTTTTTTCTTCTTGGTTTCTATTTTTAATAAAAAAAAAAAAAAAAAAAAACTCCCTCCTCTATGCAATACAAGACGCTGGACGCGACGCTGGACGCGACCGACATGATTTGGCCGTCGGCTCCGATTTTTTGTTTTTAGAATTCTCAGCACTTCAAGACCGCTGGATGAAAGAGGACAGCAGCGTAAAGAAAGATGCAGACGCATCGGACATGACGACGAGCAGAGGAGTATTAGCCGGTCAGACCTGTTGGACTTGTTCCGAAACGCTCCCGACGTGTGCAGTCCGCTGTCATTTCACCCGAAGAAGGGCGCAGGCCGGTAAGTCGCGCCGCTCTGGATAGCGTCCGAGCTGTGCTCAGCTGCACATGAAGAAAACCCGCGGAGTGATTGCCACCACGGTGCCGAGAACCAGTGCGGGATTTCCAGACGCTCGAGCTGGCGGAGGCAGCCGACCCCGGCAGCCGCCTGCGACATCGGCAGGCAGCCGCCGGCCGCGACATGCGCTCCCGCCGTGCAACTGGCGGGAAGCGGGCGCGGAGGTCAGATGACGTCATGGCACTGAAGCGCCAACTCGGCCAATCGCAGACTTGGTTATTGGTTTTGCGACACGTCGGCCGTCGAGTCATGTAGCGTCGCCAACCTCTCACGCCGATTGGCCGCAGGCGAAGAGTAGCAACAGGTGAGGCCCGGAACCCGCAACCTTTCGTTTGTGATACGGGCAATTTACCCCTAGACTACTCGTCCCCCAATCACAGACGATGCAAACGAAGCTGGCAGAAGTGTGACGTATGATGTTCACATACCGCACCGCGCTGTATCCCACATCAGGCACTGCATCTACCCGTGCAGGGGCATTTATCGGATGATAGATCCGACCAGGTATAGTTTAAATCGAAGTAGCTGTCACCGTACAATAACTGTCCACTGGGTGCATCGGCACGACAGCTAGGTATATCCAAATAAGTTACTATAATTTACCGTAATACCACAATGCCGTAGGTTGCCACAATAAAGGTCCTGCGACGAAGACGTCTCTGAATGTACGATTGCACCTCCTCGAATTGGATTCCGAGATCAATGCTAGTGATTTTAAAATCAAGATTTCCCAGCTTTTACTATGCATTGCACATCAAGCTTTGTTTCAACTGTGATGGGCTAGCCACAACTACGAGGGGTTAGCCAGAACTGCAAAGGCTTAGCCAGACTTGAACTGCGAGGGGTTAGCTAAACGTGAACTGCAAGTGGTTAGTCAGACGTCAAATGCGAGGGGTCAGCCAGACTTGAACTGTGTAGGGTTAGCCAGACCTGAACATTGCTTACAAAATTAGTCCATGTCTCCGAACTTTATCATCATTAACCTTATCATCTGACCTCGCAGCCACTTGGTTTAATGCTTCAGAAGCTTTTGATTCCGACATAGAGGAATAGCGTAAACCAGTGATGAGTTCGTGTATTAGATATAGTGATCACAATGTATGCACACTGCAACAATTTACGTCAGGGCGCAGAGGTAAAAAAAAGTGCCCAGCCTGTCACCTACAGAATATCGAACACCACTAGCCTGTCACATGTTGATGGCTGTGGAGGTTGGAGGCTGTGGAAGACTGACGTCTTCCACAGCATCGACTGCATCTCCCCAGCCACGACTGGCGTCTCCCACAGCCACGACTGACGTCTCCCACAGTCACGACTGACATCTCCCACAGCCACGACTGACAACTCCCATTCTCCCACAGCCACGACTGGCGACTCTCCCACAGCCACAACTGGCGTCTCTCACCGCCACGACTGGCGTCTCTCCCACGGCCACAACTGGCGTCTCCCACAGCCACGACTGGCGACTCCCCCACAGCCACAACTGGCGTCTCCCACAGCCACGACTGGCGTCTCCCCCACAGCCACAACTGGCGTCTCTCACCGCCACGACTGGCGACTCCCCCACAGCCACAACTAGCGTCTCTCACCGCCACGACTGGCGACTCCCCCACATCCACAAAACTGGCGTCTCCCACAGCCACGACTGGCGACTCCCCCACAGCCACAACCAGCGTCTCTCACCGCCACGACTGGCGTCTCTCCCACAGCCACGACTGACGTCTCACAGCCACGACTGGCGTCTCCCCCACAGCCACGACTGACGTCTCACAACCACAACCGGCGTCTCCCCCACAGCCACGACTGGCGCCGACCAGTATCCTGGCATGCGAATCTGATACTGTCACTGGTGCATCGTGATTTTGAGACTCAGCTGAACTCACCGGCCCGGATCCAGCCGCCTTCCAGCCGGCTGGATCCGGGCCGGGCGGTTGTTGTTTTTGGCAAGCTCGGACAAGCTGACGGATCGTCTCAAATCCCGGCGGACTGGGATGTGGGACAGTCGTTGACTTTGAATCATGACTGTTGTTGTTGAACGGGCGGGTGCGCTCCGCGGTCGCATCGGTAGAATGTGTATTATTTCGGCTGGGAAAGTCAAGCACATGCTGGCTTCCACCTCCCGGCGATTGGAGGGGAGGGGCATTGCGAGATAACCTCCTTGGATCCCTTCACATGGTCAGATGGTCTCCTTGGTCCGTCCACCGAGCCAGGTGGCCTCCTTCGATCCGTCCACCGAGCCAGATGGCCTCCTTCGATCCGTTCACATGGTCAGATGGTCTCCTTGGATCCGTCCACATGGCCAGGTGGCCTCCTTGGATCCGTCCAAATGGCAAAAGAGTAAGCGTAGATTGGCTGCCCAGATTAACTCGATCACGGCGATAAAATGCAAATTAAGATGAACATTAAGGACCCTGATGGATTCAGCCGAATCAGCCAAGAGCGCCAGGGCGGCTCCCGAGGTGGCACAGACTACAAACGGTGTCCCGATATGCTTACACTGTGCACCAGTGTTCAAATGCTTCTTCTTTTCGTCTTCGATTGCATTTGGATGGCTCAAATCCTTATTGGAATGGCTGAAAGGGAAGCTGGAGTGGCCTAAGTCATCTCCAAAGTATACAAAGGGATCGTGGATGTGTGAGCTGGATTGTGTGAGTGGGAACAGCACAGAGGTGTAGCCGCCACACTGCGTCACAACTCACCACCCACCACCCCAGCCGCCAGGTCCGGCCCAATGGGAGCGGCACAGAGGTGCAGCCGCCACACTGCGTCACAACTCACCACCCACCACCCCAGCCGCCAGGTCCGGCCCAGTGGGAGCGGCACAGGGGTGCAGCCGCCACACTGCGTCACAACTCACCACCCCAGCCGCCAGGTCCGGCCCAGTGGGAACAAACAGCACAGGGGTGCAGCCGCCATACTGCGTCACAACTCACCACCCCAGCCGATAGGTCCGGCCCAGTGGAGGGGAACAAACAGCACAGGGGTGCAGCCACCACACTGCGTCACAACTCACCACATCGTGGGGCAGGGGGCCCCCCCCACCACCCCAGCCGCCAGGTCCGGCCCAGTTGGGAAGAAACAGCACAGGGGTGCAGCCGCCACACTGCGTCACAACCACCACCCCAGCCGCCAGGTCCGGCCCAGTGGGAACAAACAGCACAGGGGTGCAGCCGCCACACTGCGTCACAACTCACCACCCACCACCCCAGCCGCCAGGTCCGGCCCAGTGGGAAGAAACAGCACAGAGGTGAAGCCGCAACACTGCGTCACAACTCACCACCCACCACCCCAGCCGCCAGGTCCGGCCCAGTTGGAAGAAACAGCACAGGGGTGCAGCCGCCACACTGCGTCACAACTCACCACCCCAGCCGCCAGGTCCGGCCCAGTGGGAGCGGCACAGGGGTGCAGCCGCCACACTGCGTCACAACTCACCACCCCAGCCGCCAGGTCCGGCCCAGTGGGAGCGGCACAGGGGTGCAGCTGCCACACTGCGTCACAACTCACCACCCCAGCCGCCAGGTCCGGCCCAGTGGGAGCGGCACAGGGGTGCAGCCGCCACACTGCGTCACAACTCACCACCCCAGCCGCCAGGTCCGGCCCAGTGGGAGCGGCACAGGGGTGCAGCTGCCACACTGCGTCACAACTCACCACCCACCACCCCAGCCGCCAGGTCCGGCCCAGTTGGAAGAAACAGCACAGAGGTGAAGCCGCCACACTGCGTCACAACTCACCACCCCAGCCGCCAGGTCCGGCCCAGTGGGAGCGGCACAGGGGTGCAGCCGCCACACTGCGTCACAACCACCACCCCAGCCGGCGGTACGGACGGCGACACGAACATCTCCGGCACCCTGTGGACTCGCAATGTGTCATCTAGCGAACCCAGCCGAGCAACCTGCGTAAGGAGAGGGGCACAATGTCTCGAATGGCGGTGAAGTTCCACAAATCGGAGCCAACTGTGAAACGAAAATATCAGAAAATATGCCGAAATAAGAGTCGCATTAAACCAGCATTGGTTCCGTAAAATGTGTCCAAGTGTGATGAAAGTGGAAAATAAGAAAATAAGACGATTCAACGTAAGATGGGAAAGCTGACAAGAGCACGGCAGTGGATCCGGGTGTGGTATGACCCGACGATATCCGTTTGGATCCGGCGAGATCCGACAGGTCGAGGCTAGATTCGGAGAGGTTTCGTCGAGTACACCAGATTCAGCCAAGTCGAATTGGACCCGCTTCGGCCAGATTGGGCTCGCCGGATCCGGCGGAATCCGACAGCATCTGGCGGGGTCCAATGAGATCCAGCTGAATCTGGTGAGAGCCGGATCCAGCTGGATCCGACCGCGTCTGGCAGGGTCCGATTGGATCCGGCTGAATCCGGCGAGACAGCCGACGCCGACCGGTCCGGCAGGCCCACGTGACAACCGGCGTGGATCCGGCGAGGGCCGGTGGGTCCAGCAGTAGTGGTCCGGTCCGATGGTGATCAGTCGCGCGTGGTGGGTCCCGACATGGGGGGGTCGGGGTCCGTGTAGCGCGCTGAACCACGGTGGCAGACGTTCCGGTGCTCGGTCCGGTCCGGTCGGACTCGCGGTCTGGCGGGATCCAGTACCATCCAGATGCCCAGTGGTGAAGGATAGGATGCTGGTCTCCCGACTGAAGGTCGTGGGTTCGAATCCCACCTGTCGCCGTTTTTCGCCCGCGACCAACCGTTGTGAAGAATCGTCGACGCACCGGCCAAATTTTGGCCGGTGCGATGAGTTGTACGCCAACAACCAATCAGCCATTATGATCGAATAACTCAGGTGAGGCTTAGCTGGGTGCGGAGTTTAGTTGGGTATGGTAGTGTCCGGTGGAGTTTAGTTGGGTATGGTAGTGTCCGGTGGAGTTTAGTTGGGTATGGTAGTGTCCGGTGGAGTTTAGTTGGGTATGGTAGTGTCCGGTGAAGTTTAGTTGGGTGCGGTAGTGTCCGGTGGAGTTTAGTTGGGTATGGTAGTGTCCGGTGAAGTTTAGTTGGGTGCGGTAGTGTCCGGTGGAGCTTAATTGGGTGCGGTAGTGTCCGGTGGAGTTTAGTTGGGTGCGGTAGTGTCCGGTGGAGTTTAGTTGGGTGCGATAGTGTCCGGTGGAGTTTCGTTGGGTGCGGTAGTGTCCGGTGGACTTTAGTTGGGTGCGGTAGTGTTCGGTGAAGTTTACTTGGGTGCGGTAGTGTCCGGTGGAGTTTAGTTTGGTGCGGTAGTGTCCGGTGGAGTTTAGTTGGGTGCGGTAGTGTCCGGTGGAGTTTAGTTGGGTGCGGTAGTGTCCGGTGGAGTTTAGTTGGGTGCGGTAGTGTCCGGTGGAGTTTAGTTGGGTGCGGTAGTGTCCGGTGGAGTTTAGTTGGGTGCGGTAGTGTCCGGTGGAGTTTAGTTGGGTGCGGTAGTGTCCGGTGGAGTTTAGTTGGGTGCGGTAGTGTCCGGTGGAGTTTAGTTGGGTGCGGTAGTGTCCGGTGGAGTTTAGTTGGGTGCGGTAGTGTTCGGTGAAGTTTAGTTGGGTGCGGTAGTGTCCGGTGGAGTTTAGTTGGGTGCGGTAGCAATGACGCATCCGGGATTTTCCTAAGGGGCCCGACCCCGACAAAATTTGTCGTTTTGCATCGCGAGAATCTCACAATTTCTCGTTCAATTTAGTGTATTTTTGGGTGCTTAGGGCCCCGGTGGGCTGGCCACCGGGTCCCCTTGGCTGCGCGTCTGCGCGGTAGTGTTCGGTGCGGTTTAGTTCTGTGCGGTAGTGTTCGGTGCTGTCCGGTGAGTGCAGTATGCGCAGGTCGTGTTGAACATGATGAGATCTGGTCGTTCTGATCCTAGATCAGGTCAGGTCACGCCATGACGCGTTGAGCTAGGTTGGGTTGGGTTGAGTTTCACGGTACAAGATTAGGAACGGTTGGTTCTGATTGGCTTTGGCTGTGTTGGGTCTGTGTCATGTCAGATCGGGTCAGGTCACCACTCCACGTTGGAGTGGGACACGCAAAGTAGGGAGGTGTGTTTGACACCGCGTCGGATTGCTCATCGGAATACCGCGCAGTTTCATTTAGCCCTTCGCTCAGCAAGGCGACTGCGTCAGCACATGACCCCTCACACTATCGCAGCGAAAGGCGCGGGAGTAATTTGGGCTTCATTCTCCCGAAGGCTTCACGAAGGCGCAGTGGGAGACATTTTGAAGATTTACTCCGACTCCCTTTCGAACTCCGGAGATTCCACACGATCCGTCCCTGTACGCGCATTAGATTTCCCACTGGGGAAATCAGTCTGCGGGATGCTCTGACACGATGCTCTGACACGATGCTCTGACACGATGCTCTGACACGATGCTCTGACACGATGCCCTGACCCGATGACGAGAAGCGGCTTGCTGACAGTATTGTCCACCAGCCGCGTGTAAACAGGGGCTGTGTATACCGCCACGGCCGCGGCTTTCCCAGCTCAGCTGACTCAGTGTAAACGTCACCAGGTGGCGGGCTATGATGCACCTCCGTACTTCCCGCACTGCCCCCACTGTGGCAGCAGCAAGTCGAATGTAAACCAAACCTGGGAAATACGCAGAGCAGGGCCAATATAAGCCGATCCTTCCGGAGGCGGCACCACTCTACTCTCCGAACACGTCGGCACAGACAGAGTGTCTCCACATTCAAAGTAAGTGTTCAGCAGCAGAATACCACTCTTGTCACTAGTTGAGCATTCCGAAGTTTTCCAATACCACATTTCCACCACTGGACGCTTGTTGGTTGCTTGGGCTTGAGGGCTAGTTGCTTGGGCTTGAGCCCCGGCTGCCATGGTGTATCACTGCCGTGACTGGAGATCTCAAGTGGGTCGGGGTCTCGACCCCCGGGTCTGGTGCGAGATCTCCAGCCCTGATACCCCCACAACTAAACAGTACCGGGAGACGTTGCCAGGCCGACAATCGGCCAGGAGAGTAGGACAGAGTAGGAGGGAAGATAGAGTAGGAGGCCGGTAGGGTTTCGATTGGAACGTCTCGAGTTCAAAGCTTGCTACCTGCAGGCTCCGATTTCTTAGGTTCAAACGTCATGCTGAGTGAAGAGGTATAATTACTTCTGAAGAAGTATATTACTATCTATCCTGTAGTGTACATATATAATATGTATATTTTACTATGTATCTATATTATACTACATATTATCTATATTACACTATATATTATCTATATTACACTATATATTATCTATATCATACTATTTACTATATATTATCTATATCATACTATTTACTATATGTTATATGATATACTATCTAGTATACTTCCTATCCTGAGGAAATATACTTGATGTTGGTCCTTGATTTATGGATCCTCCCGTACTCGTACATCTGTTCTGACCATCGTATGTGAAGATGATGCCGGATACCATCCTCCCGGCATCCCTAGAATTCCCGTGTAGCACCTCCAGTCACAGCCGGGGATGAAGCTGACGCTTGTCACCGTTCTCCTGTCCCCGTGTAGCACCTGTCTGAGGCTGATCCCCGTCCTCCTGTCCCCATATAACACCTACCGTCACCGCCAGGGATGAAGCTGACGCTGATCGCCATCCTGCTGGCCGTGCTGGCGGCAGCCCATGCCGGCTTCCTGCCGCCGTTCCCCCGGGGCGGAAGCGCTGACGGAGCCGCCACCGGTGACGTCACTGTCGGCGAGTCGTTTGGCCTGGGAGGCTCGTCGTCAGTGCGGCACGTGGGGTCGTCGGCGCGCGGCAGCAGCTTCGGCTCCGGCTCCAGCCGCAGCAGGGGCAGCGCCACCCACCGGCTCGTCACCAACCCTCTGGGCAGATTTGAGGACTCTGACACAGACGCCGTGTCTGTCCAGAAGTCGCGTGGTGGATTGGTATGGCATGGGTGAGATGACCAATAGCTAATTAGCGCCAACTGATATATATATATATATATATATATATATATATATATATATATATATATATATATATATATATATATATATATATACATATCAAAAACCAGCAGAAGATGAAAGTCCGTGGCCCGGGAAGTCTGCAGTGGGTGGAAGTGTGCAGTCCGTCCATTTACACCGATGTGTGGTCAGACGGTGTTGGAGCATCCGTCGGTAATGACTAGACAGCTTGCTATGGTGGCGACCGGAGATGAACAGCATGCCGCAACGATCCACCGGGAGATGTTGTGTCTGCCTGTGCATCGACAAGTCGTCATGTTTCAGTCATCAAGTGTGATCGTGAGCAGGTTGAGCATCAGTGTGCCGCCGTTCAGGATGTCGCCTGTAGTTGGCGCTGGCGGAATGTTTCCCGACCTGAAGTAGCGGCATCGTCTGGAAAGAAATATTATTTGAACGCCTCTTGATGGACTTCACGCACATCGTGTGCATTGTTCTTGGTGCTGGCGAAAACCACAGAATAACTCAAGAAATATTATGCTGGAAGTGCAGGACCAAATCGGGGGAAAGCAAATGATGGTACGCGAAAATAAATTCAATGTTATGGAAAGATGTTTCGAAGAATGGTTTTAACAAGCACACACACGTGCCAGCGACGACACAGACGCAGCCGCTGGGATCAGTTGAATCCAGTGGCTTCCATGTATGAGCGTAGAAACGCCGGTGGTAAGTTGAGAGACCAACGCTATTTTACCGCAGTGAGATGATTGAAATCACACCGAGTACAGGTTAGGCCCACCTGTAAGTATATATAATCCACACTAAAAAAAATTCCCCCCCAAAACCCAAAAAAAAAAAAAATACAAAAAAAAAAAACCCAAAAAAAATATACATCGTGTTGTTAGGAACAAAACCGACCGCTTACCCATTTTGTAAGTATTCCTCTAAACCTGTGGGCTAGTTGTTCTGATAAAATTGCATAATCAACACATTTCAATCTTCAGGACGATATACATTCGGCATTTCCAGCAGTTGTATGAAATCGGTGGAGGTGCAGTCCATGCATTGATCACGAACAAAGGTAAAGCCGGGGCGAATTCACTTTGGTATATATATATATATATATATATATATATATATATATATATATATATATATACGACAAACGCTCATCTGAGATACTTCAATCGGCCGGACCTCCACGCTTTTGTGTTTTTTGTCAGTGTTTCAAGTCCTAATTTCTTCACGAGGAGCGGTTGACGTAGCCGAGCTGCAGGTTTATGGGTTATATAACGCATGTCGGACGCTTAGACAAATAAAAATGTAATCTTGGTGCGGAGGCGCGACTCAGCTTTCAAGGAATGCTAAAGGCTTACGGTTTACCCATATAATGTCCGTTGGAGGCTGTCGCGACATACCGCATGCTTGGCCGACCCACCAATGCCATTACATGCAATTTTTGCCGTGCGCGGTTGCGAGAACAAAATACACCCACATCTGATGCTCCAATCATTTTGGCGACTACCTATATTTACAAAGTCATGATTGCCTATTATATATATATATATATATATATATATATATATATATATATATATATATATATATATATATAGATAGATATATATATATATATATATATATATATATATATATATATATATATATATATATATATATATATATATATATATACATATATACCCAGCGCAACCATCGGAGAAGTGGACTTCCTCCAGTTCTGAGTGCATCTGCCGTGTGTAAGGAATCAACACAGACTGGAACACCGTCACTGCAGCCGTGTTTTGTGTCGGGGAGTCAGATCACACACAGTATGAAACGCTGGTGCATAGCGCTAACGGATGCTTCAATATAAGGGCATTCCGCTGACCCATACGTGACCACCGTGACCACGGATGTAAGTAAGCCCGAAGTAATTGTGATCTATCAGCAAGAGGCTTTAGGGCGCTGTATAACCTAGGCAGTTGATGCGCCCCTAAACCCCAATAACAACAGCAAGAGGCTTTAAAACGAGATGCATCGTTTCTACCATACCCACAAATGCACTGGTCAGGTCACTGACAAGTATATAACATTTTGTACCTCTGCCGTACTTGACGATATCACCATCGTGATCTATGGGCTAGCTGTGAAATAGCATCCGCATCGGCTATGCTCCTAGCCACGTAAAATATAATTATCTGGAGCTCATGTCATGTCATGTCACATTTGACCCTTGTGACCCGATGTAGATTCGGCTTTACAAAAGAAGAAACATTACATCATCAGATGGCCCATCCATCACCTAAAAAGGAAAAACATCAAAATGGACTTCTCAAAGGTCACGAGGTCAATGAAACGCAACGAGGTGAATCTCTACAATATCAGAATCATAACCTGGGCCATAGATAATCCAGTACAGCCGTTTTCATCAACATCGGATGTGGTGTGATTAACAATGTGGGGTGATTTATTGCTTTAGTGATTTATTCGTCCTGCATTGCCTCGTGCTTTCCTGTGGAATGCTGACCAACATATGACTGAAGCCATGATGTCCTCGATAGTAGTTTAATACTTAGCGCTTTGTGCGTGCATAGTCGCTGTATCAATGCGGACTGCACGCGGTGGTCCCTCTTCGCGGTGCCACCGCATGGACATTCGGAATGGACTCTTGTGTGGATTGCCAAAATTGGACCACTGTACGGGCTGCCCCGTCCACTCCTTGCACGGGTTCATTATGGGCTGCCCGCGATAGCCCCTCCCCACAGGGCCACCATGCTTCCGATATGACTGTTGGCGCAGGATCTGCGTGGGCTGCCCGCGTCGGGTCCTCGTTTCAGCCCGCGTAGCGTCGCCATCGCTGGCCCATGGCATATAGTTGTTTGCCGGGTAGATAACGGTTTGCTGTCGTTTGCTTTTATCGTTTGCTCGTTTATAGTCGTTTGATGGGTAATATTTTGAATATTCAAAAGCGCCCGATGAATTCGCGTACGCTGAATCGATTGGTGAAGGCTTTATACAAATCGGCACAGCCGTCTCAGAACGGGATCTTGGCTGCAATGGCCAGTAGGGAAGTCTAAGAATTGTCTGATTTAATATTGTAAGACATATATGTCTCACAATCCCTGTTTTTTTAATATATCAGCCTGGAACTATAGTTCCAGGCTGATATATTTAAAAACGCGGATCAAATCGCATTGGCTGAATCCATTGGCGAATGCATGGGTGCCGATTTGTCTTGTCAGGGAACATCTCCCTCAATGTCAGCTTGCCCTCGTGCCCCACCCTGTATCTGCCTTTGACTAATCGGTGCAACAATGCGCCCAAAATCCAGAGGGCTTTTTGTTTCAGATGGAAAGGAACTAAGAGAGAAGACGACGCTCTGAAGCCCATGGGTAATTTCAACCTGTTCGTAATTCTTCACATACGATGCAAGTATACAGGACCAGAAGTTGTAATTGTTTCCAGATTACTACGCCGGCAGTGCAAAAAATAACTACAAGGATTTTGGCCGAAGAAAAATATATTTCGGTACTTCACATGGGTTATTTTATTTTGCTACCTCACATGGGAGAAGTACATGTGGGATCGTTAAGCACTCAATATCGTGCTAATATATGGCGTTCTCTCCATCTCAGAGGCATTCTAAGCAATATTTGAGTAATGTGGGGTGAACCTGCCGCTAAGATCAAGTTTGATTTGTCACGGTGCCACAAATATTGGGTGTGGAAGAAAAACATGACTTGTTTTGGCGAGACACGACGTCCGGACCAAATGAAGGAATCTGCATGGGGAACATTTCCTCGGAGGGGTACTGTCGGCAAGAAAACATGAGGAAAGACTCATCTGAGGACTTCCTTACCAAGATTTTCCTAGGGATTTGCACACAAACCATATCAAATACATGGCTACCGGACACCCAATATGATTTTCAGACGTCACGATAGTTCTACGCAACTTTTGGCCGGATGGTTCTACCTTTTGGATATGACCTTGTATTTCACTATGACACAGTGAATATAGAAGCAATACTGCTGTCAAATTATTGGAAAGTCGTAACCGCGGATTGTCCGTGGCGCATGCCAGTTGGTGTGGTGCATATTTAGGCAAAAGGGAATTGAAAGGAAATAGTCTACGTGTAATTGTACGAATTCAGCATCAATGAAGACTGAAAGGAAAGACTTGATTCAGAACATAAAGGTAGGTGCTATCTTTGTTTGTCGCAATGGTGTCGTTTTGTGCGTTCTTGCAATCCTGATTTGTCATCATCGAATGTGCAAGACATGATGGATATACAGGTTAAGTCTTAATATGAGCCACATGATCCCATCTGGATTAAACCTATTAAGGGAAGATATTATAGGAGGAGAAAGGGGACTGAACTTCCTAATCAGTGTTACATCATGAGTTGTGAAGGCATCAAATACCTGTTCTGTTACCACAGCCAAGTTATGAATGTATGAGCTGATAGATTTGAACCTATTTGTTGGATGATATTGAACAAATATTGTATTGTGATGTTAGCAGCATAATTAAGATGTGTATTTATATAGTAGCCTATGAGCATATATTGGAGACAAACTAATGACTGGACTTGTTGAATGTTTCAAAGCAAATTTGGTAAATTTGCATGAAGGTAATTTTTTTATTCTTGGAATTTCTTTTTCCAATGCAATATTTATGATTGTGATTATTATGATGTGACCACTCATTTCAATTTCCTCTTCAAATGAATACTTTTTGGTTGGCAGGCAAAATAACACCAAACAAAGGGTTTGGAGTTGGGTAATATACCATTGAAAATATTGTTTAAAAGGAAGAAGAAATGTAACATAACATAACATAACCTGGCCTAATCTTCCATGTCTGAAGACAATTATTTTAAAACAATGGAAACTTTTCCAATCATTTTTTTCTAAGGTTTTCAAATTACAAAAGCAAACCTAACCTGACCTAGCTCAATCTGCCTGTGAAAAACAATCAATTTTGGTTTATGTTACCAAAAAATACTTCAAAATGTGTCCAATGTAAAAGAAACACATAGCCTAACCTAAACAAACAGCATATTGTTTCCTTCCTACCAGACTGCAAAGTATGGCACTTTTGACTCAAACCTGTCAGTGTGGACAGGCAGCCAGCTGTGCAGTTGGTGCACTGATTGGTGTGGGAACAGGTACCTGGTGTTTGCCAGCTGATAATAATCTGACACTTCACACAACTTCAAAAATCACAAGAAGAAAATCACAACAACTGGAGAAAACTGCAAAAATAATCAGTGTGCCACATTTTTATAAGTTGATAGCTGTCAAATGTATTTACTGCACACAAAAATACCTGCTGCCAAATTCAGGCTATGGTAGCACAATGGGTATGATGGGAGGAGCTTGCAATTGTTGAGGGTGTTATGCAATAGCAAGTGGATGATGCTAGATAGGCTGGGATATATAGCTTCCTAGGAACTTGGGATTAGGGATTGATTGGGGTGAGAATATGTACATTTCTAGTACCTTTTCTAGATAGGCTTAACCCAGATGGGCCCCTGTGGCTCTTATTAAGCCTTAACACTTTATGACTTTATGACTTTTAATGATAACACCAAGTCTTCCTCCACCACTTATTTGCGGAATCTTTTATAATATCCGTATAGTACTTTTATACTTCTTGAAACAAATATTATAATAACAAATTTGTTATTGTGATAATGTTGCTGCATGCTCTTTGAAAACAAGTACTTTTCAGGTGGCAGGCAAACTACAAAAACTGCTTTGAGTCAGATAGCTAGTATATAAGGAAGAATAATGTGAAATTTCATACAAAGCCTTAGATAACATTGCCTAGCCTGACCCATAATTTTGTATTCTATGTACAATGTGGTGTTTCATGAAACTATATTGTACGGGCATGTTTCTGAATGTGATAAAATGATGTGACCATTCATTCCTGTGATGAGTGCATACTTTTCAGTTGGTGACAAACTATTGCAGCAGTGATAAATTATTCGTGAAATAGGGTGGAATGTACCACTTTCTGAGCACTCAATTGAAATCCTTCTCCAAGAAGTATTGACATCCTGCTTCTTGATGCCTGCTCATGAAGTATTTGTGTCTCCTTTCTAACAGCATCTGGTTTATAAGTATCATGCTCATTCTCTCGATAAGGAATGGTGATACACAAACATTTTGCAACACAATTTCAGGTAAATGCATTACATATAATTTGATATGTCATATAATACCAGTGTATATCATGGGTATTTTCTCGCTGTCCCGTATATAGTTCTTCCTAGACCATGAATATCAAAACAAATGATGAAGGTACAGTCATAAGTACGTCATTGGCTCAAATTTGAGTCTTAATAACAACAAAAGCATCCTAAATGACACTAATTCCATAGCAACTTTTGACATCTTGCTGTGCTTGTTTCGGCATCTCACACCTAACGAAAAACCATTATTTTAACAATGTATTGCAGTGTACCTCACCTAACAGGTATTCCCCAGGTGGATGTCACATCTCGCATGAATACTCAATTTGTAGTGATATGGACCTGAATGCCTGCTAAGGTGCTTACCAGGGTGGTAGATGTCCTCTGGTAGATTCGTGACCTCGGCCGCTAGAGTGGGTGCCGGGTCCTTCCTCTTCCTCTGAGCGGTAGCACCACATCGTGGACGAGCAGGTGTATTGCATGCATCAAGTGAAGTCGAGTGGCCAGCAGACGTGGCTCTTTGGTCGCAATTCGAGCAAGGCTTGCTGTTGGTGGCTGCTGCTGCTGTTCACGAACGGTACCGTGAACCGTGAACATCGACACCGTGACGACGAAAAATCACGGCGATGCCATGTCTACGATGCGACGGACACCGTTCACTCCTCAAATCCCCTAAGGCCTCAACATTCCTTACTCCACGTCCTCACCTCTTATCATCTAATCTCGTCTCTCTCCAGTCTCATCTCTCATCTCATCTCATCTAATCTCTCTAATCTCATCTCGCCTCACCCAGTTAGGTCCCACACAGTCCCGATCAGTCTGTCCAATTTGACAAGTGTGGCCATGGGCTGGTCACCGTCACTGTGCGTGACCTGACCTGACATGACCTGGCCCGACCTGATATGGCCTGACCGGATTCGGTTCGGTAGGCGCCCTCAGCCCACTGTCCACGCTGGCCACCGACGACCAGCTGGCCACCGTCACCGCGCGTGGCCTGACCTGACCTGACCTGACCTGTTTCGGTTCGGCAGGCGCCGCTCAGCCCGCCGTCGTCGCTCATCTCGGACGACGAGCTGGTGAGCATCAGCGTGCGCGACCTGAACCGGCAGCTGAAGATGCGCGGCTTCAGTCGCGAGGAGATGGTCAAGATGAAGCAGCGACGGCGCACGCTCAAGAACCGCGGATACGCCGCCAGGTGGGGCCGTGCGCGACTCGTGACCCCCTCGTGGGGGGGGGGCGGTCTTAAGACTGGTGGGTGACGAGAGGCAGTCGTGTGGATTGTGACCAGTCAGCTGTGGTAGGTGACCAGGACGCTCAAGAACCGCGGATACGCCGCCAGGTGGGGCCGTGCGCGACTCGTGACCCCCTCGTGGGGGGGGGGGCGGTCTGAAGACTGGTGGGTGACGAGAGGCAGTCGTGTGGATTGTGACCAGTCAGCTGTGGTAGGTGACCGGGACGCTCAAGAACCGCGGATACGCCGCCAGGTGGGGCCGCGCGCGTCTCGTGACTCCCTCGGGAGTGGAGGGGAAGGGGGGGGGACGGTCTGAAGAATGACAGGTGACGAAAGGTAGTCGTGTGGATTGTGGCCAGTCAGCCGTGGTAGGTGGTAGGGTTGGATTTGTGCTTTGTAATCCTGGATGTGGATAGGAAACGTGTTGGGTGATCGAATGTGTAGATCTACTTTTTCTTCAAGCCTGGGACGTCAGAATCTCAGTTTGCACTACTTTGTCAATGAGCAATTCCTTGTCGGACAGCACCACTCAGCCTCTAAATGAGAAAGATGAGAGTATAATTTTCTGGATAGGATAGTGTTCCGGGCAACAAAAATCCAGTAACAGCCTGTTTTTCCAACCCTGCAGGTGACTGATGTTTTGTTCCACTGCTCCTGTCTGATTTATAACATTTTGTTTAAGGTCCACATTTGGGTTAATTTGTTAGGTCATCATTGGGTATTATTTGTAAATAAACTGGTAATTCACATGTTACACTGAGTACATGGTGAAATTCAGATATCTGAATTGTCTGCCATTAATTGATGCGGCTGTAACAACGGTATAGCTTTAAAACACAGTCCACTTTTGATTAAGTTGTAGAAATATACAAGTGCTTCAAGTGTAATCGTTTCACCAATAACTCGCATAACCAATACTGTCTCTACCAACCAAGTGCATCCATCAATATTGAAGAAGAACATATTTTGGGCGCTTCAATGAATTTGGAGCTTCTGTACGTGTTGCATGTTCTGGACAAGTGAGTCCAAGATTGCGCTAAGAGTGAATTTCTCCACACCCTCATTTGGTTCAGCTGTTCTCAGCAGTACAGCGAGCGCCTCGCTGACTAGACGCTGGTTCAACTGAGGTTCAACGGCACGAGTCGCGGTCGCGAGTGGATTGATGTCCTGATGGCGAGCAGATATGTTGGCTGCCGAAGCTGACGTGTGTATCCGGCCAGCCTCACATCCGTCACCTGCTCCTAGCAGTGTCAAGATAATGTTTTTTTTCGTTAGGTGTTAGATGTCGAAACGAGTACATTAGGATGTCGAAATTCGCGATGAAAATGGTGTAGTTTAATATATATGTATGTCCTCGAAGCTCAATTTTGAGCCCATAGTGCATTCACAAGTAAAACTGTTTTGTTTGTTTTAACGCATACCTAATTTTTGGATTCTTATACCAACGATGACGATAAAAACGTGCATGCTGTAAACTAGCATTGTAAAACATACCGCAGCATAGGTAATGTATCGACCCGGAATTGTGTTGCCGAGATATTCTTGTATCACGATCCGAAATGGTGAGCAAATGCATGATATTTGGTAACGACATACTGCCAGAAATTAGTGATGAAGACTTAATAAACACATCAAAAAGCACGATGGTCGATACGTATGTTGAAAGGATGTCGACTGAGTGTTCAATAAGTGGTATATTTCACCCTATTTAACGATTAATTTATCACTGGCTCCTTAAGTTTTGTCCTCAGGGGCTTCCCGGTCTGCCCAACATAGGACATGCCACACTTGCATATCATGCAATACGCTGCACCCTTGCTGCTTTCTTTTTGCGTGGGGTCTTTACCCCGGGTCAGCATGTCCTTCAAGGTGAGGTACAACCTACGGGTGACCTTGATGTTGTCAGGAGACATGGTCCCTGTGAGGCGTTCGCTTATTCTCTTCAGGACACAAACCGCATCGGTTCCACTGCTGCCTGGCAGGAAGCTCTCGGAGTCTGCTGAGACAATGCCCTGTGGATGAGGTTGTGTGGGTGCCCGTTCTCTTGGAACACGTTTCGCAGCTCGTCTCTTAGATCGCTGACACTGCCAAATTGCATTGATACGCTCAAAATAGGTCTTCCTTGATTATTGATGCTTGTGTTTTGTCTGGTGCACACCATGTGGTTTGTTTATACTGGTTACTGTCGAAGAGATTGCGCGTGAAACGATTTTTATATGTTTGCAACTTTCCGAGCCGTTGACTGTGTATTTGAACTAAGGCCGTTGGCAAAGCGCCAATGCCGCGTCAATGGACAACGAGATATTCGGACATCTGAGGCCAATTTCGCCAACATTACAAGCTGTGTATTCACGCAGTGTTTGGTGTGACTACACCTTTAGGTAATCAAGTCTTATCCCTCACACTTTCTTTCTATCAACAAGGTATTTAAGTCACCATTGGCTGACTGCCAGTCAGCTGTTCGAGACTTAAATATGAAATAAGATGAAATAGAAGTAATGAAATAAATCTTATTACTTATATGTACTTAAATATTATTTTATTAAGGTGTAATCACAACAAATTCAGTGTGAATATACAGGTTGTGATGTTAGTGAAATTGGCCTCTGAATGTCACAGTGTACTCAGTGTGAGCCGTGAAATACCAGGTTATCTACAAATATATCTGTTGTATTATTGCATAACATGTACAACAGAAGGACGTCACCGTTAATTCATAACAGATAATTATATAAAATCTGAGTGTTCATTCTTTGCAGAGTGACATGGTGATTGTCAAATAACGGGATGAAATTGTGTGGCGTGTTTGTATTGTTTTCTTTTAGCATTTTCTCTCTAATTTTCCATTCTTACGCTACCTTTTGAAGGGAAAAATAATTTCGCACCCTGATGCTGTTCCACTACACCAGTATTGGTGACGGCGGTTCGTGTAACTCATGGCCGAAATTCTGGCGCTGGACTGGAATTCCCAGGTTGGCAGGTCGGCTGGTGGGGTCAGGGTTCACGCGTCCAGCTCCGCTTGACATTCCCGGTCGGCCCCTGTCTAGGACTTGATTCTGGGATTCTGGGATAGCTGTGACTGGTTATAACCATTAGGTTTCCAAAACTGGTTCAAGCCTGTCAGTTTTAACCATTTGGCCAACAGGTTAAAATTGCAGTAGCGTAAACATAGCAACTAGAAGGGATGAACCGTCAGGGGAGGGCTGATTTCGGTAGCCTTTCACTCCAGTGAGCACCTTTTTCACACTTCGTAATTTGCATATCTAGACATGAACTTGCATCTACATTTAAGCAGGTGGGATACGAACTGCAGCTTGGTAGGATGTTTCAAGCAACGGGTAAAACATTTTCATCCTAAGGCAGCATGTTTGGATGCTTCCTGGTTTCAGCCGCTATGTAAACGCATCTGTCTTTCAACGAGCCGAAATCACCCGTTTCCGCCCAGGCGTTTCAGAGACGAGTTCAAGACCAATATTCTACGAATTTATCACTACATGTGCTGTATACATTAAATTCAGTATTCATTGATAATCCATGGACATTATCACCATAGCTCCGGGGATATTGCTGTCGTGGTGACGTGTCCATTGCCCGTTCGGTCCAGTTCAAAGAAGCAGTCAGGAGATTTGTTCTGCTGTGCAGGGGCAGATTCAGGAAATGATCTCGGTTATCCGAGTGTTTGGCTGTCTTTCAAAAAGAAGGCCAGATGTCTTGCCTCTCAAATTTTCCCCACTTCATCTTTGCTGTATAACGGGTCTGATCCAAGGCCTGATAATTGTGACCTCACATAGATCCGCCTCTGAAATGCAAAAATAAAACATTTTATTTTGTGACTCACGACGCACTTTGTGCAATCACTGTTAAGCGGCTGGTGTGAATAACCATAACTACAGGTTTGATTTCGACCGCTAGGTGTCGCGCGGTGTGCACCGTGACCGGAGCGCGACTATAACTCTTGTTCCGTCTGCCAGCTGTCGCGTGAAACGTCTGGAGCAGAAGGACGAACTGGAGACCGAGAAGTCTGTGGAGGAGCGCGAACGGCTGCGCACGGTGGACGACAACCGCAAGATGCGCGAAGAGATCGAGTCCTACTACCAGAAGTACGAGGCCATCCGCAAGTTCGCCGAAGAGAAGAACATCCCGCTGCCGCCCGACCTGCAGCACGACGTGCCGCGAATTTAAACGTCCGCCAAGTTTGAAATTAAGTGGTTGTTCGGGCGCTGCGGTCAACGGTTGGCGGACTGGCGGTTCCGGCGGTCGCGTTTGCGACTCCTCCGGGTTCTCCCCTTTTATGGAGCGAGATGATTCAACACGCTCGCTGTTGCACATCGGTGCCTTGGACTGCTTCAAAAGTGTATATTGAAATTCAGAGTGTTATTTTTGTATGTTTAGCTGTTGTATTATATTGTAACCTGTTTTCATCTGTACCAATGTTGTGATTTTATTTGAACCGTGGGAAGCTGATAATAGCGGAGCCGGGGAGGGGAAAATAAAGCAGTCCCATGAAGTTCTCTGAAATGTCTTCCCTAATTGCTTAAGCATGCTATTCCATGGTGTTCTCACTTATTATCTAATACCATGAACGGAAGCTCCAGCATTACAAAAAGTGTGCATTGCGCTCACGCGTAATCGAAGAAAGTTTCTTAAGTATGCACATCGTAAATTCTTGGTGTTGGTGCCAAAAAAAAGTTAGTATTGTGGCTATAATGCCTGCCATGTTGCTCTCTGCCCATATCTCCAGGAAATGGTTGAATTGTCTTTAAAAATTACCTGCAGTTCTCATGAACGTGAACGTGAGTTTTGGGCGCCAAATAGCCACCCTACACACTGGGCCCCAAAGCCAAATAGCCACCCTACACACTGGGCCCCAAAGCCAAATAGCCACCCTACACACTGGGCCCCAAATAGCCACCCTACACACTGGGCCCCAAATAGCCACCCTACACACTGGGCCACAAATAGCCACCCTACACACTGGGCGCCAAATAGCCACCCTACACACTGGGCCCCAAATAGCCACCCTACACACTGGGCGCCAAATAGCCACCCTACACACTGGGCCCCAAATAGCCACCCTACACACTGGGCCCAAATAGCCACCCTACACACTGGGCCCCAAATAGCCCTCACCCTACACACTGGGCCCCAAAATAGCCACCCTACACACTGGGCCCCAAATAGCCACCCTACACACTGGGCCCCAAATAGCCACCCTACACACTGGGCCCCAAATAGCCACCCTACACACTGGGCCCCAAATAGCCACCCTACACACTGGGCCACTGGGCCCCAAATAGCCACCCTACACACTGGGCCCCAAATAGCCACCCTACACACTGGGCCCCAAATAGCCACCCTACACACTGGGCGCCAAATAGCCACCCTACACACTGGGCCCCAAATAGCCACCCTACACACTGGGCCCCAAAGCGCCGCAATCAGTTAAGTATGGGCTTTGAAGACCACGCAGCATCGTACTGCGCATTGTTGATGACGTTGGGCGCCAAATAGCCACCCTACACACTGGGCGCCAAATAGCCACCCTACACACTGGGCCACAAATAGCCACCCTACACACTGGGCCCCAAATAGCCAACCTACACACTGGGCGCCAAATAGCCAACCTACACACTGGGCCCCAAATAGCCACCCTACACACTGGCCCCAAATAGCCACCCTACACACTGGGCCCCAAATAGCCACCCTACACACTGGGCCCCAAATAGCCACCCTACACACTGGGCCCCAAATAGCCACCCTACACACTGGGCGCCAAATAGCCACCCTACACACTGGGCGCCAAATAGCCACCCTACACACTGGGCCACAAATAGCCACCCTACACACTGGGCCCCAAAAGCCACCCTACACACTGGGCGCCAAATAGCCACCCTACACACTGGGCGCCAAATACCACCCTACACACTGGGCGCCAAATAGCCACCCTACACACTGGGCGCCAAATAGCCACCCTACACACTGGGCGCCAAATAGCCACCCTACACACTGGGCGCCAAATAGCCACCCTACACACTGGGCGCCAAATAGCCACCCTACACACTGGGCGCCAAATAGCCACCCTACACACTGGGCCCCAAATAGCCACCCTACACACTGGGCGCCAAATAGCCACCCTACACACTGGGCGCCAAATAGCCACCCTACACACTGGGCCCCAAATAGCCACCCTACACACTGGGCCCCAAATAGCCACCCTACACACTGGGCCCCAAATAGCCACCCTACACACTGGGCCCCAAATAGCCACCCTACACACTGGGCCCCAAATAGCCACCCTACACACTGGGCCCCAAATAGCCACCCTACACACTGGGCCCCAAATAGCCACCCTACACACTGGGCCCCAAATAGCCACCCTACACACTGGGCCCCAAATAGCCACCCTACACACTGGGCCCCAAATAGCCACCCTACACACTGGGCCCCAAATAGCCACCCTCACACTGGGCCCCAAATAGCCACCCTACACACTGGGCCCCAAATAGCCACCCTACACACTGGGCGCCAAATAGCCACCCTACACACTGGGCCCCAAATAGCCACCCTACACACTGGGCCCCAAATAGCCACCCTACACACTGGGCCCCAAATAGCCACCCTACACACTGGGCGCCAAATAGCCACCCTACACACTGGGCCCCAAAGCGCCGCAATCAGTTAAGTATGGGCTTTGAAGACCACGCAGCATCGTACTGCGCATTGTTGATGACGTTGCGAGCAGAACTTTTTACACGATGCTCATTATATCTGTGGCAGGTGAATTTAACAAGCTTAGGCTGTATATTTTGGCTGCGTGTCTTTGCCAGCATGTTCACGAAGACACGTTGAAATGTACAGCTTAATTGTGCCGTATTTTATGTGTTTCAGTTCTATTGAGCATACGGTGAAAAGGTCTACTAACAAAATGTGCGATGTTCGTAAATCGCATGGCGAATTTTCCATATGGGACTGATAATTGAATAGTTGTCAGAGGGCGCTGTATAACCTGGGCAGTTGATGCGCCCCAAAACCCCAATAACAACAACAATAGTTGTCAAGCGTGTCCTTGATTCACTGGCGAAGCCAAGCGTGCTGTATGGGCGCAATATGACCAGAGCAGTCGAAGCGCCCGAAAGCCCAAATAACCAACAAACCAAGCGTGCTCTTGCATTGCTTTACCTTCTGCATTGGCCAGTGACAGCTTGAAGGACTCTGTGTTGCCCAAGATTACTGGAGAAAATGTGTTGCCCCTCCCCCCACCCCACCCCCGACAGCCGCTGCACTAACACACATTTAGGTGCACCATGTAGTATGATTGTATGATGATTATTATTATTATTAGTAGTCGTTGTAGTATAGCGATGCGCTGAGCCTGCGCCAGTGTCGATGGCAAGCGATAGCTTGGTGTCTTGTTTGTTCGTGTTTGGGTGGTTCCGTACGCACTTTATGCACATTCACGGCTAATGGTGCCGCCCACACTTTCGCCGGTGGGCCGCGCGATTGGTAAATGTTCCGAGTGGTGCGAATGTTGAGCCCGGGACCTTTGGTATGGTGACTTGGTGTCGCGACGCATTGATGGTGGTGTCTGAAATGGAAACCGATCGGTTTAGGGGAGGCGCCCGATTAATTTCCCAGAGCACGGCTCTCGTGTTGGGAGCTGGAATGTTTGGTGCGAAATGCGTCTTGGTGCGCAGAATGTGGCATACGCACAAACACACACACGAACAGTGTCCTGAAATTGACTGTTTTGTAGAGTGGAGTGGCAGAGGGTGAATGCAAACGTGGCACTTAATGACGTCAAAAAGAAAAGTAATGTCAAGAACAATTGGCGTTAAGTGTGCGTCTCCACTCAAGTTCAGAATTTCAGCTCATTGTACGCCCACACCCACACGATTTGTCCTAAGTTGGGAATTTGGATGAGAAACAACACAACAGGACGATTATTTGCAGTTAAGTCAGATATTTAGCCATTTATTGACACGTTGTTGACATCTTCCATCGACTGATATAGGCCTATGGAAGTTCCATTGGCGTATATCAGTGAACCTAACAAATTAGTACCTGATAATATAGTATGGCTCAAATGAATTGCTGTCAGTTGCCGCTTATATGTTTTAAAGTAACGCTGGACTGTATGCAGATCTAGAATCATGATTCATGATATACAGTTGCATACGAGATGCATTAGGTACTATCAGACATTTTAGTTACGTTTTAACAGCAAAATTAGAGGCTGTTTATCTGACGCTCAAGTGAAAATGAATTTGAACACACTGCCCCACACGCGTCCAAACCGTCCTGTTACACTCTTGCTGGAGTCTTGTTATATGTGTGGCACGAGGGAGCATTAATTAGGTTTGAATTTGTAGCACGAGCAGCATTAGTTAAGTTTGTATTCGTAGCACGAGGAGCATTAGTTAAGTTTGAATTTGTGATTGTAGTTGGCCAGTGTACCATGTGCAGTGCTGCATCACTTGCAGCGGCGATAATGTCCGATGGGGAATTTCCACGAACGCAACGAGTGTTCACAGGGTTGACGAGGCTTGTTTATGTGCCGTCGGTGGACGCGGCTCCAGTTTTACGCCCGCGCGTCTGCACGGTGGGTGGCTGGGGGTGCGGACTGGAGATAACGTCTGGGGGCTGGCGGCGCTGCAGCCCGCCGAATGGTGAGCGTGGCACGTGTTTGCGTTTTGCTTGTGCTCGTCCAAATGGTGCTGGCTGGCGAAGCTCTCGGTCTGTCGGAATACAGCTGCTGCGTTGGTCGATAGGCGTGTTAGCGTCACCGGCGGCCGTGGTCGGGAATATGAGCCGGAGGGGCCAGAATGGAGTTAGCGGAGTGGAAATGCGATACGTCTGCACTGCGGATAGCGATTTGGCGCAGGGAAAATGGCAGCCAGATATGATCCTGGCCCGCTCAATGCCAGCTTCCGTGGCTCTGGACAGTCCCAGGCCGCCAGTCGTGACCTTGGAGGGTCCCAGGTCACCGGCCGTGATTCCAGCCATCCCAGGTCACCAGCCGTGACCCTGGACCGCCCCAGGCCATCAGCCGTGACTCTGGACGGTTTTAGGCTACCAGCCGTGACCCTGGACCGTCACAGGTCACCAACCGTGACACTGGACCGCTCCAGGTCACCGGCCGTGACCCTAGAGCGCCCCAAGTCATCGGTCGTAACCTGGACCGTCCCAGATCACCAGCCGTAACCATGGACCGCCACAGACCACCAGCTGTAGCTCCGGACCGTCGCAAATCACCAGCTGTAACCCTGGACCGCCACAGACCACCAGCCGTAACTCCGGACCGTCCCAGATCACCAGCCGTGACCCTGGACCGCTCCGGGTCACCGGTCGTCACCCTGGTAGCGCCCCATGTCACTAGCCGTGACCCTGGACCGCACAGGTCACCAGCCGTGACCCTGGACCGCTCCGGGTCACCGGTCGTCACCCTGGTAGCGCCCCAGGTCACCAGCCGTGACCCTGGACCGCCCCAGTCGGGCCGGCAGCGGTGGTCACGACGCTCGGTGGAGCGCCGGCCTATCACCCTGAACTTGACCACGAAAATCAATACCGCAGCTCTGTCGGTGGGCTGGCGCCGCGTGACGTCATCAGCGGCGTGGGCGTGCGTGTGTGAATCATAGTCGTCGGCGGAGGTGAAGTGTATGTGCGCACTGGATCTGCTTGATTGCGATGGCCAGGGGAGCGTGAATTCTCCCATCCTGATACAAAATAAACAGAGAAGTGAAGGCAGCGAATGCAGGGTAGGCGTATGGTCCTTAATGCGGAGTAACAAGCCAAACACGGCGCTTGCCATAAACCCCGCATTTGCTTGCCACGCTTGCCATCTCCTATCCTGAGACAAATTAAAAATAGAGAAAAGAAGGCTTCCATGCAGGGTAAGCGTATGGTTCTTAATGCGGAGTGGCACAAGCCAAACACCGCGCTCGCCATACAACCAACCAGTAAAAAGCTTCAGCGGTGTCGATTATCATTGAGGTTGATGGCAGTGAAGACAACCTGTAGCTGAGCACGTGGGCGCAGGGCGTTTGAAGAAGTGTGGGTGATCAGGTTGGAATGGAGTCGACGTAACCGCACCAGAATATCGGCAGTTGAAGGAAAGGTGCGTCCCGGAACTTTTATCGATTAACTGTGATGCTATAATTTTCTTGGAAGTTCGTTACGTGTTCTGCACTCCTATTTCAGTACAGTAATTTTACTGAAACAATTGAGTGTGCTCCCCAGAAGCACAGTTGAAATGCTATGAAGTGTGTTGGAATGCACGAGGAAAGAGATGAACACTTCTAGTCATCTCTTCGTGTCCAATGGTCAGTGAATTGTTGCGAAATACGCGTTCCTAAGCCTAACCAAATGCACGTCGGCCTATTCAGCAAGGGAAATCTTGATTACGCCCTCCCACTTAGCAAAATCTTGCATTTGTACCCTTAGCAAAATCCTTCGTACGCTCGTGTGTAACTTGGGCGTTTATTTTAGGTTCCGATGTAAAAATTAGTCTCATGTCATCACATCGTCTTTTATTTTGAAAATTCGTTGACAATTGTGTAACCGTAAGCTAAGCTATGCTGAGTGCATGTACTTTGGTTTCAAAAAGGAAAACGAACAGATGCGACCTTTCCCAAAGAAACGCCATGGGGATCCACATATTCTGAACCTCCCGCCTAATATATCGACGTCTATTGGTGGATCACAAGGGAGAGGAACTGGGGAAGTGTGCCCTCCAGTCGGAGAACGACACCTCATTGTGAAGGCCCCATCACACATCCCACCTCCGGCCAATTTCCAGCGCAGGGCACCCCTTCAGAAGTCTTGCGAGCATTCAAAATTCCAAATAATTATTTCCACATAAGTTCCCAATAATTATTTCCACACAAATTTTCAGCGAGCGGCGTCCCTCTGGGAGAACCGACGCCCCGTGAGAAAGTCAGCGTGCATCCTCTCCTTCCCCTCGAATGTTTCCCAGCCGTTGGTGTCCCTCCGGGCAGAAAGCATCCGCTGGCTGATTGTCCCTCCTCCATCCCCCATTAAAATTGTTGGATCGGCCAGTGGCGAAGTCCGCGTTGCCAGATCGACTGGGGAATGTCCAAGTCACGGCCACTTCTGTCCAGGTGCAGCGGCTCATCTGCAGTGCATTTGAACAGCGACCAAGGGGCAGGTGGTCCAGCCAAAGATGCGAATGGTGCCAAATGGTTGCGATTATCTCCGACCATGTGAGAGAAGAATGCAGGTGGGCTGGGAAGGAATTGCCGAACCAATGTCCCTCCAGAAGTTCCTCACTGTCGCTTGCTCTCATCCACGCGCTCCACCATTTATCCTTGGTCGAAGTCAGCACTGCATGTGGTTCGGGTACGGTGTAGATCTGCCGTAGACATCTACCTGGGTACAGCATAGATCTGCCGTGGACGTCAGTCCGGGTACGGAATAGATTTACCGTGGACGTCCGTCCGGGTACGTTATTGATCTGTTGTGGACGTCCTCTTGGGTGCGGTATAGATTTACCGTGGACGTCCGTCCGGGTACGTTATTGATCTGCTGTGGACGTCCTCTTGGGTGCGGTATAGATCTACCGTGGACGTCCGTCCGGGTACGATATAGATCTGCCGTGGACATCCGAGTACGTTATTGATCTGCTGTGGACGTCCTCTTGGGTACGTTATTGATCTGCTGTGGACGTCCTCTTGGGTCTGGTATAGATCTGCCGTGCATATCCTGCCGGGTACGGTATAGATTTGCCGCAGGCATCCTCCCGGGTACGGTATAGATCTGCCGCAGGCATCCTCCCGGGTACGGTATAGATCTGCCGCAGGCATCCTCCCGGGTACGGTATAGATCTGCCGTGGACATCCGAGTACGTTATTGATCTGCTGTGGACGTCCTCTTGGGTCTGGTATAGATCTGCCGTGCATATCCTGCCGGGTACGGTATAGATCTGCCGCAGACATCCTCCCGGGTACGGTATAGATCTCCCGTGGACATCCTCCCGGGTACGGTATAGATCTCCCGTGGACATCCTCCCGGGTACGGTATAGATTTCCCGTGGACATCCTCCCGGGTACGGTATAGATCTGCCGCAGACATCCTCCCGGGTACGGTATAGATCTGCCGCAGGCATCCTCCCGGGTACGGTATAGATCTGCCGCAGACATCCTCCCGGGTACGGTATAGATCTCCCGTGGACATCCTCCCGGGTACGGTATAGATCTGCCGCAGACATCCTCCCGGGTACGGTATAGATTTGCCGCAGACATCCTCCCGGGTACGGTATAGATCTGCCGCAGACATCCTCCCGGGTACGGTATAGATCTGCCGCAGACATCCTCCCGGGTACGGTATAGATCTGCCGCAGACATCCTCCCGGGTACGGTATAGATCTGCCGCAGACATCCTCCCGGGTACGGTATAGATTTGCCGCAGACATCCTCCCGGGTACGGTATAGATTTGCCGCAGACATCCTCCCGGGTACGGTATAGATTTGCCGCAGACATCCTCCCGGGTACGGTATAGATCTTCCGCAGACATCCTCCCGGGTACGGTATAGATCTGCCGCAGACATCCTCCCGGGTACGGTATAGATCTCCCGTGGACATCCGCCGGCCGTCCCTCCGGTGTTCTTTGTTGGCCTCCGGCCTCCCCGGGTTTGTGCGCGCTCTCCCCAAACAGCGGTGACCTTGAGCGGCTCGTTTCGCCGCGAGGAGCGGCGGGGGCGGGGCGCCGAGGGGAAACGGTCGACTACCAGGAAGCGGCCACTCTTCCCCGGCGGCGCAGTGAGTCAGGGAGAGAACGCTTCCGGATAATAGAGGAGAGCTCTGCTGGCTGACGTGCATAAAGGAAGTGCGCAGGTTAAAACCAATGTGAAATGCATTAAGACTCAAGGAGCCATTCGTTGTCCGATCCTGAAGAAGGCTACGCATTGTTTAGTTCTTTTACGACCTGCGGATCTCGGGAGAACGCGTTCTCCACTAGATGGACCAATAAAAACGTTTATTTCCTTGCCTAATTACGCTCACTTTCATTCCAGTTCATTCCCTTTAAAGGTAGAAAGTTGGCATGATAACATCACCATGAAGATGACCGGGCAGGAGGAGCCCAAAGATTGAGCTTGGGATGTAATTTATTCATTTGCTCATGCTGTGGTGGTAATGCACATCCTGAGTGGCATTACCTCGAAGTGGAGTAGGTCAACCACCCGAAGTATGATGGACGAAAAACCTCAGAGGGGAGCACGAGCACCAACGGGGCATCATGGCGATGCGCCGCGCGTATGCCAACTTCGAGACTGTTTCAAATCCTGCCTGTCCTGGTTCATGTACCCGCTCCTCTCCACCCCGTATTCTGTCTGGACTTGTGTTCGTGAGCAAGCTTGCACTTACAATGTCACGGTCAGGGTCTGCTGCATCGCCATTGAGTCTGTTCTCATGCAGGCGGGTTTCTGCTTCTGCGTCTGCTTCTGCTTGCGGATGCTCTCCTGGCGTCTGTTGTTGGGTTGAAAAGTGTGGGGTTCTGGCTGCAAGGGGGAAAATTGATGGCACAGACGGCATGAACAGCGTCAATTTATACAAAATCGAGACAGCTCACGAGCAGAGGAACGATTGGGAATGAAACACTCTTGGCCGATTCCTTCAATGTAACACCCATAGGTCTCACGGTTCCCAACTTCCGGAGGGTTACGTGGCATCACTGGCCCCACCGCTCTTACGGCCGTCAGTTGCAGCTCAGGGAGAAAAGCTGGATGGTGGCAGGTGTGGTGCCTGCAGCATCATACTAAATCCTACCATCGTGCGATTGTTCCACGCTCCCTCCCACCGCTTTGCTCCATCAGATGACCTTGAAACACCTTTGTTGGGCTAACCGTGACATTTCGCCTGATTGATGCGTCCGGTTTCATCTTTTCCATGGCTGTCGTGCTCAACACAAAACGCGTCGTGTTCTGTCGCTTGTGGCCGACGTCTCTGCAGCCGGCGGCGTGTTCATTATTCAGCAACTTTCAGGCAATTGCACGGGCTCCAGTCCCCACAGTGGGGTGGGCGGTGGCGGGGACAAGCTGTGCCGCCACGGCAAGTAAGGTGGGGTTATTGGTGTTACAGTCCGCAGTGGGGTCGACGGTGGTGGGGACAAGTTGTGCCGTGGGATAATTGTCACGGCAAGTAAGGTGGGGTTATTGGTGTTACAGTCCGCAGTGGGGTCGACGGTGGTGGGGACAAGTTGTGCCGTGGGATAATTGTCACGGCCAGTAAGGTGGGGGTATTGGTGTTGCAGTCCGCAGTGGGGTCGACGATCGTGGGGACAAGTTGTGCCGTGGGATAATTGTCACGGCAAGTAAGGTGGGGTTATTGGTGTTACAGTCCGCAGTGGGGTCGACGGTGGTGGGGACAAGTTGTGCCGTGGGATAATTGTCACGGCCAGTAAGGTGGGGGTATTGGCGTTGCAGTCAACAGTGGGGTCGGAGATGGTGGGGACAAGTTGTGCCGTGGGATAATTGTCACGGCCAGTAAGGTGGGGGTATTGGCGTTGCAGTCAACAGTGGGGTCGGAGATGGTGGGGACAAGTTGTGCCGTGGGATAATTGTCACGGACAGTAAGGTGGGGATATTGGTGTTGCAGTCAACAGTGGGGTCGGAGATGGTGGGGACAAGTTGTGCCGTGGGATAATTGTCACGGACAGTAAGGTGGGGATATTGGTGTTGCAGTCCGCAGTGGGGTCGGAGATGGTGGGGACAAGTTGTGCCGTGGGATAATTGTCACGGCCAGTAAGGTGGGGGTATTGGCGTTGCAGTCAACAGTGGGGTCGGAGATGGTGGGGACAAGTTGTGCCGTGGGATAATTGTCACGGCCAGTAAGGTGGGGATATTGGTGTTGCAGTCCGCAGTGGGGTCGGAGATGGTGGGGACAGGTTGTGCCGTGGTGTAATTACCACGGCCAGGAAGGTGTGGTTATTGATATTGGTTTCCGGCTTTCGGTCAGCACTGTAATTTGATGTATTCCAGGTATGGTGCGACAACTCAGGGACGTGGATGCGTAATCTATGCATAGCTTCACGTGTCGATCAATATGAGAGAATCAAGAGAATCAAGTTTCTTTACACGCAATGAGAGAATCAAGTTAACTACAGCATAGCAGTTTTCGTTAATTCATCCGCCATCCACTCTACAACAAATCGAGCTTTTCTCACAGCACCATCGTGTCACCGTCTTGATACGAGCCATATCCTAGAAACATAAAATCATCTGTGCAGTCGCTAATGCTATTTTTCCTGCTTGTTGGTTTGGTGTTCGTGAAAACAGGTGTTGCAACACCCGCCTTGCAGTCGGAAGCTTGCATCCTCCAATGATTGGGGAAGACCGGCCAATTAAGCAAATGTCAGTCGATGAACGTGAACACATTGCACTGAGCAAAAAAAAACTGTTTGAGAACATGTTCGTTACGTTGTTCACGAAAGGACGGTTATCGGACTCAATGCTTTGAATTAGTGCAGTTTTAGGCATTGAGAACCTATGTTTTGCGGATTTCTCTCGTGTACCAAGTAAGTTTCTCAATATTCATGTGTAATTATATCGAGGCATCGTGAGAAATAATGCATTAAGCACTGCTCATCTTGACAGCTGGTGACCCAAGAGCTTAAACGCGTCAAGCAAATCCTGAGTGACAATTTCTCCTCGGTTTCTGCCATAGACTGAGAAATCAGGAGAGCACTTGTCACATACATGGCACAAACACCTGCTTCCAACCCCACGGGCACAACACACCATCTTTACTACCGCAACACCATGAGCCCTGGCTGGAAACAGGATGGGAAAACGCTCAAGCGCATCATTAAGAACAACTGCACCCCCACTAACATCCAGTACAAACTAAAGCTATTCATATACTACCGCAGCCCAGCAACGTCTAACCTGGTCATGAGTAACAGCCCACACCGCGACAAAGCATCTCTGAAAATGTCCAACGTGGTCTACTTTTGCAAGTGCATGAAAGGAGAGTGCGCGGTCCTGCAGAACAGTGGCTGCATTGGGCACACGGCCACATACTTAAGCCGCCGCATGACAATAAACTTACAACAGGGCGGGCCCCAGACACACACCGAACGCGACCATTCCAGCCACCTCACACGCTCCGACATGATCCTGAACACCAAAGTACTAGCCACAGCCCTTGATAAGCGCCGCCTCCAAATCTTGGAAGCGGTTTTTATCAGGGAGATTGACCCAACCATCAACCGCCAGAGCAATGCACGAGGCACGTTGCTGTTATATGATGGCCCACAGCTCACCATCAGGCGGTAGGGCGAGTGACAGCGATGAACTGATGACATTTGTTCCTTTTTTCGCCTTCTCATTGTGCGCAACAAAAAGTGGAAGTACATTATGCCATGTATCGCACGTATGTGTATTTTATTGTTTTCCAAACTTGTGATCGCGACCAATTTGAACTAGTCTTGAAAATGTCCGTAGGAGGATGAAACGTCGAAGATATAACGAATGTTTTACTTGCGTATCATAGTTCTGCTTATGAATATCGTACATGAACATACGAACGATGGAAAGCGTATCGTAAGACAGATAGAGAGTCTGCAGAAGAAAGAGTGCAATGCCCGTTCCGCGATTGTGTTCAACCAACAATGCATAGATAACGATCTTTTTCAGGCTATGCTAATATATATATATATATATATATATATATATATATATATATATATATATATATATATATATATATATATATATATAAAATTGTTCAATAATATTCATATTAAATATACATATATGTTCAATACATTTAAGCGCAATACAACATGATTGCACAAAGTACAAGGCTTCACTGTAGCTGTCGTTGCACAAGTTATTAGTGGCCGCTAAAAGCGTGTCATTTTGAGCTTCTGAAATTACCGCCCTGCAGTTGACCGGATCAATTCAAGAAAGCAAAGTATTCAGCTGTAGACAATTTTTTTAAAGGACTATAATGTCATGCGATTCAACTTACCACTGTTCTCCATAATCATCTGCACACTTCGGACTTCAATCACCGTGAAACTACGTCCCACCGTTAAAGTGTTAGGTGTTCTCCTCAACCAGCACCTTAGCTGGGATTTTCACTGTCAGATTTTTGTCACATTTTCACTGAACGGTCTCCAGCTGCCGATTGACACTCTCCGACAGTCCCGTCACGGTTGAAGACGGTTGGGCGGTGGCGGAGACCATACCTGTGGCAGATTTCTCCTCCGAACCCCATGGGCTGTTCCAACATATCTGTTTGGGGATGAAGGAGGCCCATAGCGCGGCGTGGAAAACAACGGGCAAAGAAGTTGCGTTCTAACTGAACTTTCTTTCGGCGTAAGTCCTTGGAGCTCCCGATGTCTCCCCTATGCCTGGGCAGGTGAACAGTATGCCCAGGCATATGTGCAAGTCAAGGATTGTTGTCTGCGAGTGACGTAGCGAATATGTAAACGGCGATGATATTTGATGCAAAGGCATGCCTGTTTCTATGGTACATTTTTGGAAGACATTTGGCAAATAAACAGAATGTTGTGGTGCTCACAGCTTCTCTTCATTGACTTCGCTGTCCATCGGCAGGACATCATCCTCTGAGGCAGCGATGAGCGGCATGTGTGGCAGATGACGCCGGTGATAAGTGTGCGTCACGCTAGAGCTGTACCTTAAAAGTATGTCATGCGACACTGGCAAAAGACAACTGTTCTCCTGTTTTCGCTGCGATACCGAAATAAAATGTGTATTTATACCTGAAAAAGTTTCATATGAGAGCAGCAAAGGACATTTGCACCAATAACTACTCTCAGTTGAGGTGTGTATTGCTGAAATGAAACCTGAAACTAGTCTTATTTGAGTAATAGCTTCGAATGTTGAAACCAATAGCTATTCTGGAGTAAACTGGCTTCAGCGAGAACAAAAAATCTGCTTGCGGAGACTTTGAAGTGGCTTTATACGAGTACATTTGCGACCCACGAAGAGTCAGAGTGACATATTTGAGACCGGTCTTAATTGAGCAAAACTGTTTAAATTGAGACCAATTGCTATTCTCAGTCTGACTGGTTTCACTTGTGACCAAAAGATATTCTGCTTCCTGATTATTGAAAATGGTTTCGCATGAGTACATTTTTAGGTATCAACGCACTGGCATTCTCGTTTGAGAACGGTGTTCTCAGCATGACGCGAACAGAGTGCTCGTTTTGTGTGGTCTGATTTTAATAGGGAAATGAGAACGTCTGCTATTCTCGGAGAATATTCACCCCTCTCACATTTTCTCAGTGTGGCCTTGGTCATTGTATTTTATCTTTTGGGATGCAAGTTGTATTTCCTCATATTTTACCACTACGTGCCTGCCTTGTCTGCCTTGTACCTTCCTCTCCATCTACCATGTTTTCATTACTGGTGGACTCAGCAGTTCGAAGTATACATCACGTCGAATTATTAACTGGATGTTTAGTCATGAGTCTACAAAGGAACAATGACAAGGCTATTTCTATTCGGCCGCTGCAGGTGGGAGCTGGCGCCGAGGGCCGGCCGCTGCGGGTCGGAGCTGGCGCCGAGGGCCGGCCGCTGCAGGTGGGAGCTGGCGCCGAGGGCCGGCCGCTGCAGGTGGGAGCTGGCGCCGAGGGCCGGCCGCTGCAGGTGGGAGCTGGCGCCAGGGCCGGCCGCTGCAGGTGGGAGCTGGCGCCGAGGGCCAGCCGCTGCAGGTGGGAGCTGGCGCCGGGCCGGCCGCTGCAGGTCGGAGCTGGCGCCGGAGCCGGCCGCTGCAGGTCGGGCTGGCGCCGAGGGCCGGCCGCTGCAGGTGAGTTGGCGCTTTCTGTGGCTCAATGCAGATCTGTGTCTCGCCGGATCCTTTTATATGACGTCAGGCGAAGGACAGTCTGAACTGCGCGCGGCATCGATTTCTTCAGCAGAACACGACTGGGGATTGCATCAGCGTTTCCGGTTCGACAAGCAATTGCTGGCTTGTCGAACCGGAAACGCTACGACAGATCTGTTGCATACCTGGTGGGCACATTCCGCGCTGAACTGGGGTCAAGGAGGATAACGTGACGCTTCAGTGCCTCGGCGGCAACTCTCCCGGGGCAGTAGTTAAAGTATCGTGGCTTAAAGAGAGAGAGAGAGAGCAGAGCGAGAGCGAGCAGGGAGGCGAGGGAGCGAGGGAGCGAGGCGAGCGAGATAGATGGAGAGGAGAGCGAGAGCGAGCGAGCGAGAGCGAGATAGAGGGAGAGGGAGAGGGAGAGGGAGGGAGGGGAGAGGGAGAGGGAGGGGAGGAGAGGGAGAGGAGGAGAGAGGAAAGAGAGAGAGATAGAGAGATAGAGAGAGAGAGAGAGAGCACGGTAAAATGCAGTAATGGTGGGTGTAATTTGGGAATTGCTGGAAAAATGGACGACGTTACCCATGTGCCAACAGGAGTTTAATCTTTGGAGGTCGATGGCCCTTTTCACGAGATGATCAGAATTCCTGGAAGTGTAGAATATATTAATTGCACCCACGTCCGGATATATGT